>CAJVPY010000534.1:0-26140 GCA_910591965.1 Dentiscutata erythropus | reverse complement strand
AAGCATATTGGGCAAGCGTTCAAACGAAATTTTAATAATATTGACATTATAATAATAAAATAATTTGTAAAACAAGTATTATATTTATTATGGTAATTTTTGAAATTGGACCAACGATGTAATTTAATTTATATAGACATTATATCAATATTACAGTAAATAAAAATAGGTGTCCCAGGAATAATGAAAACAGCTGTAATGGGCGGCTATGATTTCATTAGTAAAAATCTGCCGGTTCAATTTTGTTGAGCTTAATATTAATTAATATGCCCCCTGCGCTTTATCTTACGTATACGTAAAGCGCATGGGCACTATGATAATAACCAAATTAGTAAAACAGCTTCAATATTAATAATATATATATATATTACCTCTTGCATTGTTAGTCATTCAACTATAAGCTACTTGGCTTTTTTGTGTACATTATTAAAAAAATTTTCAATAGTAGCAATAGCAGTAGATTTTATATACAGTAATAAATATAAACTCTTACACTGTTTTATTTAATTTCTTATATTTTATGTTAAAAATTCGTGATGTGAAATTATTTAATAAAACAAGTTAGAATTGCTAAAATTTAATGTAAGTCATTAGCAATTTGGACCAAAAAATGCATTTGCATTAAGCAAACGTGGTGAAATTTACAGAAGAATATATAACACTCAGAATAATATAATTTCTGAATAATAAATAATCAGACATGTTAAACATAAATATTTTTTACTTTGTCGCGATTGGGAGTTAAATTTAACTAAACCAACAAAAATCAAAAGCTACTCGAAAGAAGGCATGGAAGATTTGGTACCTTACTGCCACTAGGATATTTCACTTCCCTTTTCAGTTACATGAAATCAAAGGTTATTTATACACTACTGAGATTTGCCACTACGATTAGAATCTCTAAGCAATATGACTATTTAGAATATCGGTATAACTAATGATGAGTAATACTCATTTACATGACTATGATCACCATAGAGATGCCTTCTTCAATGGAGCTTCGCTTCAAGCCAAACCCGAATTAGCATTTATTAAATTCCTTCGCTTTTGTCGATCAAGCATGGCTTAGATCACGATTTTGCTGCGGCTGGGTCACGTTACCCTTGAGCAAAATACTGTAGTTCAATTTTCAAAAAGTCAAAAATTAACCTTATATCTTTTATACATAGGTCAAATTTAACAACTTGAGTATATAATTCGAATATTACTCGATGTGCCTCGCAATTTTGTAAATTTAGAGTGCTCTCAAGCATTTCCCTCAATGTGTTTAGCTATGTTAGAGATCATACACAAGTACTGATTACTTGAAGTAATCCTTACGATAATTTTGCTGAAGATTCATCTTATCACTCTCTGATAATGTTTAAATTGTTACATTTTTGAGGTTACAAAAATCACATCGCATTTCAATATTTACATATGATATGTGACCATGCTGTGAAAAGTACATACGTATGCTATCTCTTACTGTATTTAATTTAAACTCCCAGCTCTTTAATAATAAAACACTTGTTAATAATATACGTAACTACACAAAGAAATCATAAAATCAAGCGATTTCTTTTATTTTATTATTGTTTTTTTTAATAACCTGACGAAATTTGCAAATTGTGCAAACCAATGAATGTAAATTACAAACATGTGCTACATAGCTTATAGAGGCTCTTTTTAGACCTGCAAACGATAGCAAATATCCATGTAATTTACGTTCTTCTGGATCACTGCCGATAATGGAACAGATTACATGAATTTAATGAACGCAAAACATGAAAGCTTCGTTAATTTACCAATATAGTATTGGAAATTTTACTTCTACAGTAGACTCTGAGATGTTTAATTATAGTGCAAGTGTAGTTAATATTTTTAACTGGGTGAGCCTTATCATAAAGTGCCGATTACCTTTCAATTGCTTGTCTAAAACTTATATCTTAACAAAGTTCATAAAAGCAAAATTGCAATTAAAATTTTTTTTTTTTGATAACTTTATCATAATTGGTATTGTTTACAGTATGTTTAATTTTTCGGTACCCCTGTTACAAACTCTATGAATTCGATTAATTAATATATCAGATACAGCATATATAACCAAGCTTTGTAATATTCAGCCAAATAATAATTATTCTCTAAATAGAACTTATTTAAATTGATAATCTTTAAAAGCTTTTTACTTTACTTTGGAATATTTTTTTGTTAATTGGTGTGATGGATTACACGTGATCAAACCCCTATTTGTATGAATTGATCAAAGAATTTTTTCTTGTTATTTTTGAAAACCCAGACGATTCACAAATCCCGAAATTTCCTGGCAACCTTGCCCGTATCCATTATTCCGAAATTTTCAGAAAATAGACATACGCATATATTGATAATATATAAGTGGTATGCCTTATATCTATTTTCTTTTAAGACATGCCATGGTGGCATGCCCGTGACCGAACAAATGATTGGTTGAAATGTGCCGCGCAACGGCAGTTCCGACAAACCAAATTTCGTGATATTAATCGTTGCATGATCAATATCTTATCTCATAAATCATTAATATGCTTTTAAAGTATGACTTTTTGGGATTACATAATAAACAAGCAAAAGATTCAAATATTTTCTTGGAAAGCCCGTTATTTACCGTTAAAGATCGAGATCTGCGATTATATATACTTAATATCGGGACTTTGCCTCAGCATTGTCATGAAATCTACCGTAAATGAAGGGCGGGCCGAAACTACAGTTATTTAATCATTACGTTTCGTTAAGTCTCAAATACAAAGATTTTTCAAATCTTTAAAAATACTTTAATCAAATAATTTTAAGGCTTAAAATATTTTTTTTATAATAATTCGTAGTCAGTTTTCTTTTATAAACAATATTTATATTCGATTTGATCTTTGATGATCGAGGAAAATACCTATTAAAGAATCGGCAATGTCAATTTTTGTGGCTATGTTTATAAGGTAAAGTACATGTACAAGATTTGCAAGCTAAAGTTAAAATAATTATATATGGCTTAGTAGTAGTTGAGAGGCTTTTGGCGGTTTCTCTTCAATATATGTAGAGAAAAAAATAAAATAAAATAAATAATAAATTATAAAGATCAATTCTTTTCATAATCACCGAAAAAATACATTTTAGCCTTGAAACATTAAAACTTTCTAACATAACATAACGACAATGATATCGAAAAATATGATTTGGAAATTTCTTAATATTTGCACCATTTCACTTATTTGTTTATCATACTTTACATTCGCGTGGCCAACGGGAGCAGGTGACTGTAATGTTGACAAGATGAAAGATAGTCCACACGGTGCTTACGCAGTAGAAAATACCGGAGGATTTTCTATAAATATAACGAAATTAACAAGTCCAAAAATTAAAATTTCTATCAGCGGACCGGGAAGCATTAAAGGTCTTTTGGTATACGTTCAAAATGATAAGGGGGAACATTTTGGAGGATTCAATAATGAAAATACTTTATTCAGTTTTAAGGATTGCAGCACGGAAGCAAAAAACAGTACTTTGACTCATAACTCTTCACAAGAAAAACAACTTCCACTTGACTTCGAATGGTCACCTGGAACTGGTTCTATAAATGGTACTGCTCGGGCTATTGTAGTGGTGTCTTTTTCAAAATGGTATAAATTGGATAATCTGCCTATCAACTCCTAGATTACTATGTATTCACAGGAGTTTAAACTATAGAAATGTTTTGTTTTTTTTCTTTCTCTTATTATTATTATTATTATTATTCTTTATTAAAAAATCTGTTTAAAATATGGGCAGAAAAGGACAGGTTCGTTTATTTTTGACACTAGCTTATAATATTCATAGCGATTTAAATTGATGGCTAAAAATTTTTGCTTGTCCAAGTCCAAATTTTAAAAAAAAATACTATACAAAACTATCTAATTACATGTAAAATTAATACATTAAAGCAATTTTCATAGCAAAAATTTTTTTGAATTATTAACAGTATCACATGTCCAGTTGCCACATACAAAAAAAAAAAATTACACTACGAAAGAATGGCTTAGTCATAAGATACTGTAGGATTTAATCAACTTGAAACTTTCTAGTCCAAGCAGTCCCGTTTCGGGACTAAGCTGACTCATAGACAAATTGAACTTAATACGCATCATTCTGGTTATAATCGATATTTTTGAGACACTAGTAAAAAACTTCAAATGTCGATACAGTGAATTATACCGACATTTTAAAAAGATTTTATAATGTCATAACCCGAGTAATGTGTATCCTTTAAGTAATATTGTTATCAGTTATTTATTGACTGTATTATCGCGTAATAATATGAACTGCCGTCAATAGAATTCAGGCAGATTGACATTTTAAAAAAAATCTATACCTCAACTTTCACAGCTCATATACTGTATCGATGAATTTTGATGCTATTTTGATGTCCAATATTCAAAAGAAAGTTTAAAACTTAATCTTTCTTTTGAATATTAAATCATCAAACTAGCTTCCAAATTCATCGATATATGAGCTGTGAAAGTTGAGGTATAGATTTTTTTTTAAAATGTCAATCTGCCTGAATTCTATTGACGGCAGCCATATAATCCGGCCATACTGAGAAATGACCTATGCAAATATTGTATGCAAGGTAGGAAATGCCAAAATGCTTAAAGTTTATTAAGTCAAGTTTCCATTACCGTACCGCATTGATTAAAAAGATCTTTTTATTATATCTCCCATGAAAATATCCGATGAAAACTGAATGAATTCCATTAATTATGGTCAGTTTTTTTAAAGTCCTAAACAGCATACCATCAATGAGGAACGTGTACGCACTTGAAATTTTTCTATCCTGCAATATCACGTATCTAATTTGTTAAAATTTCAGAAAAAAATTTTTTACGTATTACGTATAAAAATTAATATACATATAAGTTATATATATATATATATATATATATATATAAATCGATATATACCTAATTTTAGTTTTCTATATAAAGTACCCCCGGTACTAAAGACCCGGTCTTTTACATTCAACCAAATAAATAACTTGCGATATAGACCCGGGTGCAATAGTGGGGGTCTACTAAGACCCTAGCATAACCAATCTAAAAAATTTCGCTATCATGTGATATATCGATCAACTACTTACTATAAATAGGTACATATGTTGTTGTTTTTTTTTCATCATTATTTTTTTCATTTTTTTTTCATCGTTTCAATGGTTCGTTCTTTTTAATATTTTTTTGTGTTCTTTTTTTTTTAGGTTAGCATTTTTCTTTTGTTGCTGTTTTCTTTTTTTTCACCTTTTTCAGTACTTCTTTCACCACTTTTTCATTGCTTTTTTGGTGCTTTTCTGGTATTTCTTTGTCTTTTTTTTGGAACTCTTTCATTATCCTTTAGTGGTCTCTTCATCATTCTTTTGGCGATGCTTTCTTCAGTTCTTTTTACTGAGAATCCAACATTGTAGTTTGGGTTGGGTTAGGGTAGATAATGCATCTACAAAGTTGTTTCTTCCTGTAATTTTTACCGAGAATTCAGCATTGTAGTTTGTGGTTGAGTTAGGACTAGGGTTAGGGCAAAGTTTCTATTAGCAAAATTTTTCATGAAGTATTTTAATTAGGTTATGAGGATGGTTTCTTATATTTTTGTTTTTTTTGTAAAAAAATTATTAAATTTTAAGTAAAAAATGTTTTTAAATATATGTTTTATAATTTTTTTTTTTTTTTTAAAAAAAATATATATTTTAACGTATCATAGTATTAATATTTGTTAAGAAAAAAATTTTATTGGCCAGCATGTGATTTGCGAAATTTTTTAAGTTAGTAACACTAGAAGGATTGAGATCTACTACTATAGGGGTCTTTTATATGACTATTTATAGTAGTGTTCAAAGACTTTTCTGTCAAATCCATATGATCACATTATAGTTTTTAGTATAGCTTCTGATAGAATGCAAGTGATTAACAAAAATAAGTATACGCTATAGATACATATGATAAAATACATACTTTTTTTCTTGAATAAAGAATAGTTTGCAGCTATAAATTGGCATACTTATTTTGATAAAACCAATAAAGAAGATTGTAATGTTTTTGACTTTTATAGAGCTTGGATCTATTCTAATAAAAGACCTTTTGATAAAGCTACAGATAAACTCTTTAAAAGCCTTCATATGATTTCCAATACAAGCACTGATGCCAATAAAGCTAGAAAAGTTAGTAGTTTACTGGATAATATTGGGGTGAGTATTGTCGCTATTATATTGTTCTGTAGTACTATGTACTGTAGCAAGGTAAGAGCTTCTATATAAGATAACTTAATCTACAACAAGAAGGGTGGCTGTTAGCTATTTTTTTAAGACTGTTAGCTTGTTGTAGTCTGCTAGCTTTTGTTAGAAAGTAAAGCTTTTATCAGACCCAAGACATGTCCCCTTAAGATAGATCAAAATGCTGTCTATAAGTAAAATTTTTAAAAAAATATATGAATTTACTATGTAACTTTAAGCTAAGATCCTTTTAAATCTAACTTATTAACTTTAAATTAAATTTTTAGGGAATATAGAACAAGAGAAAAAGAAAAAATTGAGCTTAAAAATTAAATTAAAATTTTGCTAATTTTGTACAAAACGAAAATCTAACCTTTTCAAAATCAAGTATTTTCTGATTTTAAAATAATAAATATATGGGGCCTTTGCAGTAGAAAGGGCCGATACTGGTTTATATACGATTTTAAAATAATCGAATTTGAATGTTTGATCACATGTAAACAGATCGACAATTCTTAGTGCTAAAAATAAAATTTTCCAATTACAATACTAAAAATAGATCCACTAATAGCCGTTCTTGATAATTTTTTGTATAGCCTAATTTTTTGAGCCGCTTAAATTTTTACTTACTTCGTTTATACTTTTGCTTTATTACCTCTATTACCTCTTTGTCTTTAGATTTGAAATATTCATGATAGTCGTAAAAACATCTTTGGGTTGCATCTCTTTATTTGACATTACCTCCAAGGTCAGCTTTGCCTAGTCTGTGTTTAGCATGTTCATAAAAGTTTTTGACAGATTTTTTATTTTTTTTAGATCGGTATTGACAAATTATGTGGTTGAATCTCTGGGTCTTGTTGGAACTCAAATTGCGTAAAAAAATTAATAATAAGTATTAGTTTACTTTTTTCTGTTCTTTGTTTAATTGTTAATTTTTTTTCATTAATAATATTTCTTTCTCTTGCGGGTTTGGTGTAAACCAACATACTGATAAGTATCAGTTTCTTTTAGTTTTGTTTTACAGAATATTAGTCATATTATGTTATGCCAAAAAACATACACTTTGTAGCCCATGTATTCATAAAGTGTATATATCACACTTATATTGAAGCTCTTTGATTGTGCAGACAGCATCTTGATTGAAGATTGTACTTGGACAATGAAGCGGGAACTAGCCTAATGATAAGTGTAGTTTTTCATGAATTAATCTTTTTTTCTTTTGTAGATCTAAACTTATTAGAATGAAATTAATACTAGAACCAAGAACTAAAAATGGAACCTCTTTGGTGACATGGGTAAGTACCGCTTTGTTTCATCATTTTGTTTTGAAGTATAATCACTAATTTTTTTTTTTTTACTATACAATTAAATCTATTGGACATTTAGATAATTCTAAATCTTTTATTTCTGTTATTTCATTTTGAGTAATGCATTTCAATCATTATCATGTTTTTTTATTTTTTTTCTAGAATATATAAGACTTTTTAAGGATATTATTAATATAGTATTAGGATATGTTTTGGAGAGATATGGGTCTTTGTCTTAAAAATGACTTTATGATATCATGTATCATAAGGTCATTTTCAAGGCAAAGGCCCCATATGTAATAAGTATTTATATCTTTGTGTTTTTGCTTTTTATTTTATTTTTTTCTAATTGTTATTTCGAGTTTAATAGAGCTTTTTTCTTATATCTCTATGAAAAAAGTGGTCTGTATAAGCACATATTTCTTCGGAAAGACACAGTCAGGTGTGAAATGACCAAATATCTGGGTTTGTATATCTGTGATCCATGTTGGCATGTTGAATTGGTCCAAATTGGACCGGGTTTTGCTGCACTTTACTAAACCAAAACTTACGGATAAATGCACTAGTAATTGCATATAAAGTAATAAAATAAAACATGCTCATATGTGCTACCAATGCACGTGTATGCCTTTATGTACCACATGATATGTACCTATCTGGTGCCAACACCTGGTCCACTTTTCATATAGAACATAAGTACTGCAAAGAGAAAATTGTAATTTTTATTACATGTTTTCTCTTTGTGGCACTTATATTGTGAAGGGTTGTTGTTTATTGTCATTACTATGATATTATGACACTGTGATCAACTGCTAATTTGTGATTTCATTTTTTACAGAACTCCCAAAATTCTGGGTTGGTATGGCTAAAATGTATTAGGGTTAGTGTTATCTATATTGGTTAGTGGAAGCTATAGTAAAATTATCAGCTAGACACCTTTTGCTTAATAAATGATTATAGGTTCATTAGTAAAATTCTTCTTAAGCAATTTTGGCCCATTTGATCATGGTTCTGATGTATTCCAACCCAGAATTTTAGAAATCTTTGTATGAGTTAATAATTTCTTTGTTAATAAATTGCTAATTCTATTTGTTATATGGCTGATTTTGTAAACTTTATTTTATAATATATTTTTTGCTACATAATTTTGTGCTATTTGACTGATTTTGTATAGTTTGTTTTTGTATTGTAGTATCTTGTATAGTATAAAAAATTTATCTTTTGTACAAAATATGTAATGCAATATTATTATGCATATAAATATTTAAATTGTATTATAATTTTATTAATAGTATAATAAAAAAATTTATTAATTAATTTATAAAAAAAATTTAATTTTTTTGGGTTTGGAATTTTTGGTAATGAACAATGTTCATCTTGCTTTTGAGGATCTTTAATATGTTGACATATTTGTTTATATAAATACTATTGTCTTTAAGCTAATAATCCTGAAGAAAAAATTTCTTGTAGAAATCCTGTAATTTTAGTATTATTTGATTTTATAATATTTATAATTTCTTTTTTTTCATCAATTGCTGTTTTTACTTCTACTTTACCTATATTGTTTTTATATAATATAAAATGATGATATTTCAAATGATTAGGAACTGGTTTAAAATATTTTGATAAAAATTCTGTCCAATTATAAAAATGTACTATTTGGTTTTTATCTTTATCATAAATTGTTTGTGCTCGATTAAATCCTCTATTTGTAGAATTTTCAACTACTTTTACTAGATTATCAAGATTATCAACTTCAAATTTTCATAATTTTAATTTAATAAGACCAAAAAATCCATCTGGGCTAAATTTTGTATGACCTGCTACCATAAATGAATAAGTAATTTGAGTATGTAATCCACATGCAACTCACTATACTAAATACATAATCATTTTTATTTTGTCCAGCACAATTATCTGTATATATAATTAAATTGGTTTCACCTAATCCATGAAGTGTAAAATAATAATAAACAAGTGATATAATTGTATTTGCACCTTTCCCAATACTTTCTTCTTTAATTAAATAATTTATCTAAAAAAAAATTTTTAAAAAACAATTTATAGTATAAAAATTAGGATTTTGCTAACTTGCCCCGGGTGAAATCACCTCGTCACGTGATTTTATATTAACCAATAATATCAAATAATAATAATAAATTATAAAATATATTAATTTATAAAATTTTAATATAATACGTATAACATAATCAAACCAAAACAATTTAAAAATTAAAAAAGTACTTTACTAATAGCTTATTTAGCAGTATCGCACATCTAATAAATTAACACTTAATATCTGCTAAATAAGCTATCAGTAAAGTAATCTAATTAGCTTAATAGAAGTTCATAGTATCGATTTTTACCATACTATACTAATAATATAGAACTAGTATAGTATGACCTTTATATTATGTCTATACTGTATTAAACTCTGATATGGCAATTTATAAACTTTGAATAGGCACAACTTATAAAAATAGCAATAGCCTGAACTAAAATTAAAGTTAGTATTAAAGTAAGTAGTAATGCCGGTCATTGTTTCATTGTGTGCTTATATGCATTAATCTCATATAATCGTATCACTATGACAATAATATAGAAGTTAAATAAATAGCTAAATGCGAACTAGTAATCTTACAAACCATTTCATGCATTCTATATTTCTATATATGTATACACATATGTAACATATCTATATGTAGCATAATTAGCATTATTTGCAATTATTTGCACTAATTTGGACAGCGCAGTGCATAATGACCTGATTGTCTGCATTTTTGGCAATGTCTCACACCTTTTGTATTACTAGAACCTGTAGAACTTTCAGCAACATTACTTGTTTCTTGAACGTTTCGTTTCTTTTTTTTTGGTAAATCTTCACCTTCTGATCTATAACGCTTAGGTTGGCGCTCTTTGTACTTTACACGTATTGGATTACCAATGATTACATTTTCAATATTCTCTTCATCTATTTCAGCTTTTGTTCTTTCAATAAACTTTTCCAGATAATTAACAAATTCGTCAACAGTATCTGCTTGAATTGCATAGTCAAGAGCTTTTTTAGCATAGCCCATTCCAAAACCATACTTCTGTTTAGGACTTTGCTTATATTCAACATAAACTGTTTCTCTAATATTTTCCAAATAGTTAAACGATAGTGGCTGAGGTGGAAGTTGGTTCAACTTATTTTCAACAAGTTGATATACTGGAATTAACTAATGAATTTGTTGTTTGATACTAGCCTTTTTATCATTATATCATTGCTGTGGAATAAGTATAATATGAAAGCATATGTTTTGAGAATAAGACATAATTTTAAAAAAGTGTCTACAGACAATGCCCCGGTTGATAAGACAAAGACAAGTACATAAATGAGACCTATCATCAAGTACAATTATATATTGAGGTATTGACTGTAGTGCTCTATGTCTAACAACCTTCCATACTTCTTTAATATTATTATGCGATACATGACTAATTAGTGAAGAAAACAAGATCTGAAGTTGATCGTAGTCATCTTTTTTGCCTATATCCGACTGATAAGAATCATCTATTATCTAAAAAAAAAAAAAAGATATACATAACTAATTTCAATTTTTTAATGAAACAATTAAAATGAACTTATATTGTACTTTACAAAAAAAGTTTTTTTTTTTGTTATAACTGATCTTCTAATCTATTCTAATAGCAATAAAAGTCTTATTTTTAGGTCAGTAATATTAGATCATTCTTATATACCTCTAATAATGCAAACCAATCATCAACAAAAAAAACATCATAACAAAGTAATTGTGATATCTGGTCACATTGCTTCTAGAAGATTTGCGGGGTAAGATATTCTCATAATAGCTTGATTATTTTTGGAATATATTCTTCCATTATTGTAAGCAAGCCTCTGGTTAGTATTTCGTTTTTATGTTCATTAACTAACACTCTTTTTGACTGATTATTAAAAGTTAGTTGGATTTGTTCAATGATATCAGCCAACCGTGAATTTCGATTAAGCTTCTCTTTTATAATTCTGTTGAAAGTTTCTGCTCTTTGTGTGTTTTGGATTCCCCCAGTAAAATATCTGTTAATTACATAGCTTGCCCAACTCTCTTTACAAGAATATAATGTATGTGTTAAATATTGTTCACAAGCAGGAAATTCCTCAATAAGTTTGGCCTATCTAACTTAAAATTGTCTGTGACATAAGGTATTTCGCATTGCTAAAAATTTGTGCCGAAATAATTCAAACTGATCATGTACCTTTTTTCTAAGATTTTTTTTCAAATTAAGATCAATATGGAATATGCAATGGAAAAGACAAGTTTCTGAATAGTTATTATATATAGCAGCTATCAATGCAGAATCTAAATCTGAGTATATAATTTTTGGGGTAATATCACAAGCTATTTTTAATTCATTTAAAATCCAGGCAAATGTTGCTTTAGTTTCATCCTCCAAAAGTGCCACTGCCACTATTAAATTTCTGAAATTATTATCAACGACTATAACCATAAATAGAACCATATCGAACTGGTTTGTTTTTGACGTTGTATCAATAACTATAACATCATGAAACCTTTCATAAGCGTGTATTTAAAAGGGAGATATCCAAAATAATGCTGTTAACCTTCTTTCATTAGGGTCAATTTTTGGCCTTACTAACCATGATAGATCATTCTCTTTTTTCTGATACAAATTAGCTAATGTTTGACAGACATTATTCTTTTGAGGTTTTAGCTATTTTTTATAACGTTGTATAGCATTACTCAGATCCTTTTTGTTAATTTTTTTTTCAAGAAATGATGCAGCAAGTAGATTATACTGCGTTGTTGCACCCAATCTCCCTTCAACTGTCCAGAACTTGATTTTTTCATACATCTCATTTGTTAAATGACGAAATCTTGGTGCAGTTTCTGCAATAAGTGGATTCATTAGGTGGTTATGTTTACCAATGATAGAATTTATTCAAACACTATTGCCCATTTTAGAAAAGGATAAATTAATATGCCAAGGGCAATTAATCATTTCTAATTTCCTATCTCTTCTATTTTCTGCTAAAATAGTCTTATCAGCTTTATGTGTATGTCCATGTGAACATTCATAAGTGCGACAACGTGTTATGCTATTATCTTTAGGATCAGCAACACGATGGCATTTGTGTAAGGAAATCCTTCTTGTTTTCCATACTGATCAAGGTAAGATTCTGCAATTTCCCACGTATCAAATAGCTTATCCTTAAATAATTTTAACACATCTAACTCATCTTCTGTATTATCATTTATATCATCATGATCAATATTCGCACTTTCTTCATGACTATCTATAACGTTCTTATTTTCTGAATCAAAAAATGGTTAAGCATTGGTGTTGGTGTTTTTAAGACCAAGTGGATAAGCTTTATCTGTCAAGATATTTGTGGACGAAGGATGTTCATCTTAATAGAGGTAAAGGTAAATATAACAATAAGTAGTACAAATGAAATAAGTGTAATTATAACAATACTAACATATAACATTATTGGATTCAGAACTGTATAAATGAGTTTTATTTATCCAATCTTCTCTGAACGAAGGGTGTCTGCCTTCTATTATGGCACAAAAGAAGAACCAAAAGACATAACAAGGCAAATAGAAAAGAACAGCATATTACTAAAATCAAAAGAGGTATAACTGATATTATTGTTCTCTGAGCCATATAGAATAGTTTCATCTATCAAACCTTCTTCAAACAACGGGTATAAAGGATAATATTAAAAGGGTAAAATTGTTTTATTAGTAGGCTCCATTGTATTACCTTGAGCGAAAATTTATTAAGCAAATTTTACAAAAAAGTAAAATCTAATTGAAAAGTTTATTTATATATCCAAGTTAAAATTATTAATCATCAGTAGTTTAAATTATTTAAATTACTTAAAATCACCTGGGTTAAAATTATTGTAAATCACCCGGGGTTAAAATTATTGAAAATCACCCGGGGTTAAAATTATTGAAAATCACCCGGGGTTAAAATTAGTCATATTCTAAAAATTAATAATAAATTTTATTTACTTGAATTGAAAATGCATCTTCACAAATTCCAAAAAGCTGAATATTATAAGGAGATTTAAAATATATATTTCCCTTTATAAAAAATTATTTAATATAATATATATAATATAATATATATAACTAATAATTAAAAAAATTAATTTATACCTCTTGTTGTGAAGAATATGGTATTTTTATTTGTTCAGCAAAATCCTATGATATATGATTTTCAAAATTAAAAGAATTTGGTGAATTTGGTTCATTAGATCAAGAAAAATTAGAAAATTGTTGTAATGCAAGTTTTGATGATTTAATACAATTTCTAAAATATAGTTTAATTAATAAATTAAAATTTAATTTATATATTTAGAAATATTTACTGTAAAATAAATACCTATAATATTATCTTTCTTTTTAAGCCCAATTTCTTGATTAGTCCAAAATTTTGAATTAAATCGCATTTGTTTACATTTAAAATATAAATCACTTCGAGAAGAAAAAAATTTAATTTCTGGAATATATTTATTCCAAATACGCCAAAAAGTAGTTAAATAAATTATATCTTGATTTTGGTTTTCTTTTGTTGATTTATATAATTGATATAATGATGAATAGCTTTCATTAGAAAGAAAAAAAATTGTTGCTAAAGTATCTTTACGAAAATATTGACCTAATTAATTATAATTGTAATTAATTAATTATATAAAACTATATAAAATTATATATAATAGAAAAATATATATAGTGTATTTATTTAATATTTCTCTAATTATTAATAAATACAATTAGTATTACAAATTGGTAAAATTTTTTCAATCGATTAGTTGATTATTATTTTTTTAGTTGGTTGCAACCAATTGATTAGTTGTAACTTTGATTAATCAATTAGATTCAACTGGTCGATTAATCGATTAATTGATTAATTGATTAATCGATAAGTTGCAACTAATTATTAAGTACTGTAAATAAATAATTTTTAATCGATTCTTTGCAACTTATTAATTAATTCTTTAGTCGATTAGTTGCAACTAATTGATTTGTCAATTAATTAATTAATCAATTAGTTGATATCTAAAAAGTTCAATCAATTAGTTGTCAACTTTTTGATTAGTTGCGGTTTTCAATTTTCAATTTGTATTACTAAATACAATATTAGAGTACTAATAAAGATTAAGATTAAAAAGGTTTAAAATAAAATTGTATAAAAAATATTTTTGTTAATAGTACAAGAAGTTATTCTAATAAAATTTTAAGATATAGAGAGTGTGCCAATTTTACTTATTTGCATATATAATATAAATCAAAAAAAATAAATTTTGTAAATAAATTAGATAAGATTATAAGCTTCAATAATAAGTTAGAGTTTCTTATATATAAAATTTTATTCTATTATTTTTTATTAGTTTACCAAAATCAATTTAAATACTAGTTTTTGAGTTTTTTTTGCATATGTTTAGATTCTATATTAGCAGATTTGAAATATCCAAAATTTTTGTTTTTTGATTTGTTATAGATTTGTATTGTCTATGCAAATAAGTAGCTATAAGATGTACTATATAACAATTTTAATATACAGTATAATAATAAAAAAAATTAAATTTAAATACCTAGGGAAGGTAAACCATGAATATTTGCATAATTAATTATAAAAGTAACTATTTTTAAAATTATTTCAAATAATATAGCAAAATTACTAATTTTTCCAGTTAATTTATAAATTCTTGGACTAATTCCATGTTCTATAAAATGTAATCGTATATTTTTCCAATATTTTTCTCCAATTCCATAAATTATTAAAAATGCTTCACTACAAATTTCTATTTCTTCAAAAATATATATATTGGCAAGCCTATTACGTTTTTGATTTTCTTTAATAGTTGTATTTTGAGTAGTTGCAGATAATATTCCTAATAAAAACATATCTTTTTGATTATTATTTAAATTTTGAAATTTTTGATAACTTTCAACAGCATGATCATGAGAAATTGAATTTTGAAGACATTTTTCTCTACAACATATTATAGTTTTTAATTTTTTATATTGAGTCTCTTTATCTTTTTTATCTAAATTTTCTTTAATAGTTTGAATTAAATCATTATTATCTTCAATATTTTCGATTTTATTTTTTGAATAAATTTTTTTAAATTTATTTATTTGTTCATTATTTAAAACAGGCTCATCTAAAATTGATTCTTCTAATGTAAATTCTTCTAAAATAGAATTACTTGAAGTATCAAATTCATTAAATTCTTCTAAATTATGGGTATCTTGTTCAACTTGATAATTAATAGATATAATTTTAATATTTGATTAATAAATTGTTTGAAATTTTTCTATTTGTTGTTATAAAGATTCTAAATAGGTATTATCAAAAATGGTATCAAATAAAATAAATGGTGAAGTTATTATTAAGTTATTAAATTTTTATGAGATTAAAAACAATTTTTCAATTCTTTTATAAAATTTTATTAAATTACTAATTTATTTAATATTTAAAATTTAAAATATATTATACTATTATACAATACTTCTAATTTAATTATCAATTACACTACTTCTAATTCGATTATCTATCTATTATGCTAATCTGCCATGATGATGATCTTATCCTATATAATAATTCCTATTTATTATCTGTTTATCTATCGAATATCCAGATCTAAATTTGTTTAGATATTCATTTTATATCTGTTTATTGTTGTTATCTGGATAATTATCTGCAATTTAAATTATCTAGATAATTAGACATAGATAAACAGATGACAAATTTATCCAAATTAGAATTCTATATAGCACTTATAATTTGATCGCACATCTATTATTATGATGATAATCACATCCCGTATTACTTCTAATTTGATCATCCATTTATTATACTAATCTGTTATGATAATAATTTCATAAATAGTCAGTAACTATTCCAAATAAAATACATTCATCAGATTTCAATATGATATGACAGTATACCTGCTTTTACTGTCACGATTATCAAAACTCCTAGGAAAAAGAATTGGTAGTAACTTAAAAATATAGAATAAAAACAATAACAAATAAAATACGTATCTTGTTCTCAATATGCTTATAGTTTAATTCGATTTCACACTAGTAATATTTATGACAAAAGTGATTAAGTATATATTATAAATAAAAAAAAAATAGAAAACAAAAAGATCAATTATACTAGATACGTATCTATAACTCCACCTTTTACAAGTTTCATGCCACAATAAATAATTGCTTCTAGAAATTAATAATTAATAAAGCTAGTAAGAAGAACAACCCAAATATAAACAGGCACTTATAAACTTAAACAGAAAAGTTTAAAGTCACCATTAAATCATACCTACATAAGGGAAGAATTATTCTAGACTCTAGTGTCAATTTGCAATCCAAAATACAATATACAAAAGAAAATTATTGCTAAAAAAAAAAAACGAAGAGAGATTGTACTTATCATAGATTAAAGATCTAAATCAAATGATTTTATCCCGAGATCTTTATGTTTGAATGAGATCTATAGTAAGAGATTAAATACTAGAAAATTAGTACAAAATGTATAACTCAAAAAGGTAATGAAGCCATTGGCAAAAAATTCTATTTACTATAAAATATACTAGATACCTGTATATATCTACAACTTTATCTTTTACAAGTTCATATCGCAATAAATAATTGCCCTAGAAATTGATAATGGATAGTAACAATATTAGTAAAAAACAACACAAGTATAAACAAGCACTTTTAAACTTGTGCAAAAAGTTTTGGAGTTACTATTAAATCATACTTAAAAGGAAGAATCGTTCCAAGCTCCAGTATTCCAAAATATAAAAGAATAGATAAAGGAAGATAAGTGCTTATTTTTGGTTCTCAATTTCTTGCCCACATAGAATTTCTATCGATCAATGTCAATTTATATTCTAACAGAAGTGCTAATTCGCATTATAATAAAACCTAAGCTTATAGTATATAAGAAAAAGAAAGTTAGTTATCATGAAAAAAAAAGTCAAACAATAAAAATTGTACTTATTTTAGATTAGAGAACAATTTCGTCCTCTGAGTTTTTATGTTTGAGATCTATAATAAGTAGACCAAGCACTAGAAACTAGTACAAGAATGTAAGACTCAAAAAGGTAGTAATTCAGGTAATTAAGCCAATAGCCCAGAGATTTTATCTACCACGTATAGTCCCTTTTGTCTTTAAATGATTTAATGTTTTACAAGTAAAACTTGATATAAGAAAAGCGTCCAGGTTCATAACAAAACTTCTCTATATTGATATTTTATCAATAGTTCTCTTATATTGAGTGGATTTATAATAGATCTATAGGTTTTGTTTTAACTTATGTACGTATGTATATCGAAGGTTTTTTATTACCTATAATAAAGACAAGACAGAAAATTTATTAGCTAGCTATTTTTAGATGTTGATCAATTTTATGCTCTCTGTTACTATTTTTAGACTGTGATCATTTCATGTAACTTTTTTTAAAATCGTCATTTATCTTGATTTTTTATTATGTGAACAGGTTTTCATTTATAATTGAAAAATGTAGCCTGTATCAAAATTTATTCGAATATTTCAAAAACTTAATTTTAGTTTTTGGGGTAGTATAGGCCCTTTCTACTGCAAAGGCCTCATATATAAAACCATACTCTGAACAGCTTTACTTAGAAGTTGGAAGTAGGTTATCTTGTAAGAAAAATAGGTTATCTATATACTAAAATTAAAAATTCCAGTTTTTCTACATACAACTTTTTTTTTACTTATGTAGTCTGCTTTCATCTTCTAAGTAAAGTTGTTCAGCATAAAATTTTACATTTATATAGTTTGCTGATTTTTGTTTTCTCGAACCTTTTACTAAGTGAAAAATGGGGTTAAATTTGGAGAAAAAAAATTTTTAAAAAAAATTTTTTAAAAAAACACCATTTTTCACTTAGAAAAAGGTTCGAGAAAACGAAAATTGGCAAACTATATAGATGTAAAATTTTATGCTGAACAACTTTACTTAGAAGATAAAAGCAGGTTATATAAGTAAAAAAAAAAGTTGCATATAGAAAAACTAAAATTTTTAACTTTAATATATAGATAACTTATTTTTCTTACAAGCAACCTACTTCTAACTTCTAAGTAAAGTTGTTCATAGCATATTTTTACATATATTCATTATTTTAAAATACTTGATTTTGGAAAAGTTAAATTTTCGGTTTGTACAAAATTAGAAAAATTTTAATTTAATTTTTAAGCTTAATTTTTTCTTTTCCTCTTGTTCTATATTCCCCAAAAATTTAAATTAAAGTTAATAAGTTAGATTTAAGAAGATCTTAGCTCAAAGTTACATAGTAAATTCATATATTTTTTTGAAAATTTTACTTATAGATAGTAATGAAAAGAACATGTCCTGAGTCTGTAATTTAATGATGATAATAATCAATTTTTTTTTTTTTTAGTAAGAACACCTGGGTTTCATCTTTTTGAGCATAAGGTTACATCTTTTGTCAGAAGAATTTTAGATTTTGAAGGTATAATCATGCAAAAAAGGTTTTGTCTAACAACTATAGTAGAAAATGTAGTTGCTATTTGGTTGCAATTGGAATATCGTTATTAGTACTGGTGACCAGATTGTAAAGTCATATTAATTACCAATTTGGCATCCACATAATTTATCTCTCTTATCAGTATAGCAAAAGTTGACATGATCATCATTATTTTAGTTATTGTGCTTCAAGAAATTGAGTAGATCTAAAAAATGAAATATCAATTGCTATGCCAATAAAAAAGCTAAATTATATAGATACTGTGCCAGTAGACTGTTTCTGCCAAAGAAATTTGAATAGACAGAAACAGCTATTAATCCTAATCAGAAACACCATCACTTTAGGCTAACTCCATAGAAGAGTGCAAATGAAGTCAGATAAGTAGAATTAATCAGCTTTTTAATTTAGAATCACAACAGAATACTAACAATGTTTTTATTATCAAAAGCAAGTATAAAAAGGCACATTTGTTAGGCAAACTAGCAGCCATCTCTGCTAGAAGTAAGATTTATATCCAAATCTTCTTTTTTATGGAAGTTTGTATAGAATTTATATAAATCCTACTATTTTGTAGTAGCTTAAACTTCTTATTAAATACAGAACTTAACTGATGATGATAATATTTGGTGCTAGCTAATGCTATTCAGCTAATAAAGATATCTAGCACAATTATAATTGTTATTTTTGGATTATATAATTTATGCTTCAATTGTGTTGATATTTACTACTTATTTTTAATAAAGATCACTTAATAAAGCTAAATATCTAGTACTACAATAATATCTGCAATGCTTTTTATTTAATAAATTTTTATTTTTAAGTTTTGTAATTAATATGTATTATTTAATAAAATTATTGCAAGATATTAGAGTACTAATAGGTGTAAAAGGTACTAATATAAGTGCTATGCAAAGCAAAAACCTAGAATTCATATATATATACCTAGAGATGAGCTAAATTGATTATATGATTATTTAATATTAATAAAAAAAATTTATTAAATAGAAATTAATTTTTTATTACTAATATAGTATGCAAATATAAAAAACATTTAATTCAAATAATTAATAGGTAATCTAATACATACTAGTGTTCTGCAAAACTAAATCCAAGTAGATCTAAATGGATTTAGCATTTTCAATGGGCATAAAAGTAGCATTTTACAAAAGGTACTCAAATGACTACTATATGTGAGAGCAAATAGAACTGTTGCTAGTAGAGTGTTTTCTATATTAATTATATATACAGTTTTAGTTTTACTTTTTGTAAAATGCTACTTTTATGCTCATAAAAACTGCCAGATCTATTTAGATCCACTTGGATCTGGTTTTGCAGAACACTAATACATATGTACATATATTTTTTTTATTTACTAATTGATACCTGATTTATATCTAGTTAATATCTGATTGTATATCAATTTGCACCATAAATTGGCACCAATTGGGCTGCCAAATTTTAAAATTGGCAACAATCGGATAGTTATTAGTTTCAAATAATACATATCTGATTTGTACCAGATTTGCCAGCTTTTGACTAGTGTAACTTAGTCCAGTAGCATAAGTGATGTCAAGTAAACTAAAATTTGATGAAGTTGCATTAAAAAGAATGAATATGAAGCATTTATTCATTATCAAAAAGCTCCTGATAAAGAAAATGCTAAAATAACGTATAATACTAACAATTGTAATCATTAAGAGATTGGTAATGATAAGTATTAATATAAAGCATTTGAAAGGTAATTTCAGTAGACAATACGAACTCAGATCCTGTTATTAAAGTAATATTGACATTGAGAAGAATGAAGCTTGAAAGTCCACTTATTTTCACAAATTTGCTGATATGAGTAATCTAAAGGAACATATAGTGTTAAGTATCATTATGAAAGTGAAATTGGTGATGAAAAGGTTTTAGAAAATATTTAATAGATAAATTGGTTTTGATTGTTGTGATAATGAAGTTGAAGTAGAAAAAAATAATGCACTAAAAAAAAAAAATAGCACCTGAAATATGCAAAAAAAATCAAAAATTCAGATACAATTTGAATCGATGAAATAATGTTGGTTGTTGGTATAGTGCAGGACACCTAAAGGCGGAAATCATGAAATTTGTACCATTTTCAAAAATTTTATATTGAAATTTGATGTTTTTGTGAATTCTTGCATTTTGATTGGCTTTTAAAAAATATTTTAAAATTAATTTTAAATTAATTTTAAAATTAGCTAATAGCAGAAGGCTAAAACATATGACTTGTCCCATTTTTGGCCAAATTTTTACATATTATATAAAATACATTAAATTTTTTTTTGCTTGATATAAAACTAGATAGTAATGGGCCAAAACCAAATAATTAAAATAATTAACAATCCTTAATATATAGCAATTTAGTCTAGGCTCACATTATAGTTCTAATTGATAAAAATTAGTAAGTTTTTTTCAATAAAATAATAGCAATAAAATTTTTGTTTCCAATTATCAATATTTCACAAATATCAAAACATGTAGTGATAATAATATACACATAAGTGGTTCTCTAATTAATAAGATTTTTTAAATTAAAATTTTAATTTTCAATAAAATAAATATTGAAGCCCCAAATTTTAATAAAATTTTTCAAACCTTATATCTTGTATTTAATTTAACTTTAAAAGTGAATAATATTTTACAATTTTTCTTATTATAGCTACAACCATTACTTATTGTACTTTAATAAAATTTCTTCATTTGTGAAATTTTGAAAAGGTCTTACTGGTTGGGTTAAGTTTTGTAAGTTACTAGTATTATATAAAAATCAAAAAGATAAATTTGAGTATCACAGTTATGTTTATCTAAATATATTAAGGACCAGATATTTAAGACATGATTTTCGTGTTAATCTTGAAAAAGAATGAATTGCACAAAGCATTAGAGTATATAACAGCCTATAGGTAGGTTACTAATAATTATTACTAATTGCAGATTTTTTATTGGAATTGATGCACACATATCAATCTTACTAAAACAAAAAATTAGATTTATTGAAATAATAATTAACTAAATAGAATACTAATTTTTTTTAAATTAAACCTCAAGACTAGCTCTACACTAAAATAAAGCTATTTTTTTAATATTTTTATATAAATATTTAGAACACTGATAATTAGTGTTCTTAGTTTCAATTATTTATATTTATTTGATTTTTTTAAAAAGAAAATTAAAAAAAATAGTTCTATTTCAGTTTAGAGCTTCAATTTAAAAAAATAACACATTGTTTGATTAATTAGTTATTTTAATAAATGTAATTTTATTTTGGTAAAATTTATAAGTTTGATTTACTATATCAATTACTCAACCAGATCAATTTCTGCATAACTTTAAAAAAAAGATTATTTACTATCTAGTTTGTTTTTTTATATATCTATAAAAATTTTGTTTTTTACATAAAATTTTTTTTTTTTGAAACTAAAATTAAAAGCCTGTAATTTTTTTAAATTTATATTATAAAACCAAAAAATTAACATTGTATGACTTATTAAAAATTAACCTTTTTTTCTAAATAACTTATTAAATAATTTATTTGCTACTACTTTACTATATTGTGTTGAATTATTTGAAATATTTGAGATTGCATTATTTAATTGATTCCAGGCAATACTTAGATTCTCTTTTGAGAAAGAAATTTCTTTTATAGTTGCTATTCTCAAACAAAGTTTTGATTTCTTTATTTCTTTAGTTATATTCGGATAGCATCTAAAGTCAAATTTATTAAAAGTTCTTTAATTTGCTACTGAAAGACAATAATATAATATATGTGATGCTTTACAAATTTATATAGCAGTAGGTATTTATAAACAGATTCTGTTTTTAAATTTGTAAATTCAATAAATTCATTTAAGAATATTGGGTTTTCTAAAGTTTTATATAAACCAAAATCTTGAAATTCTAGTTTTAAATCAATCTTAGCTTCAAGTTCTTTAATATAGTGTTCTTCTTTTTTTGTAATATTATGATCTCATAATATTTTTAAAATAACTTTGGCATAGACTAAAGCAAATTTATATCCATTATCTCCTTTTAATCAGCATATATTCAAAGGTAATTGTAATTCTATTTTAAGTCATTTTTATAAAGACTCAAGTGCTATTTCTACTTTTAAAGTTAATCTATCAATTAAAATTTGGAACTCTGTATTATTTAAACTATTTACTCTATTTAGAAGTTTATCTTCAAATCTTTTATATATTGAGTAACAGCATCTGGCATTTCATAAGCTTTTCTTTCTAGAGAAAGTGTAGTAACTTTATTATTTTCTTTTAATATTCTAGAAGTTGAATTAAATTCTGCTAGTAAATTTATTATTGGTCTATATATTGTTTTTTTTAAATTTTACTAAGCATTTTATTTGTATTTTAAACAAAGGATCTTTAAGCCAACTATCTAATAATTTCTATTTTGAAATATATTGTTTTGGTAAATTTTAAAAGTTTTAAGCTTTTTTATAAACTATTTTGTAAATATTTTTATTGATTTATATCTTTTAATAAATTGTTTTGCTACATGTAATTTATATAACTAATGCTGTCTAAGAGGTTTTTAAAATTTAGTATATTGAAATCTAAGAAATTTTGATATATATTTGATATAAAAAAGCTTTTATACTTATTGAATTTTCTTTTTTACTCTCATCATATCCATTATAAAGTTGCCAAATTAAATGAAGAAATTAAATAGATATTTTTTTTTTTAAATATTAAGGTAATGCCTTGCTCGTATCTTTATTGAATAATTTATATAAGTAGTTATATAATAAAATTATATAAAAAACTTAACTTGTATAAAAACAAATAATATGTAAGAATAAGAGCTTAGACTAATTTATCTGCGATCTAAACCTACTAAAGTGGCCAAGACTCACCTAGACTTGAAAAACTTTATACAAATTTAGGTGAGTCCTGGATAAGTATAAAGTTTTATAAAAGTACTATAGGATACGTAAGATGTAGATTTTTTGTAATTAAATAAATATACTATTTTAAAAGAGGATAGATAGTAATGTTAATAGTTTGTAAAAATTAAATAAGTTGAGTAATTTAGATTTAAAAGTAAAAGTTTAGAAAAGTAAAAAAAAAAAAGAGTAAAATTAAGAAAAGAAAGTTAAAAATTGAATATTCAGTTATAGTCAGTAATGCTTCCTTGGTGTACCGGGCCTAGCATGCTACTAGTGGTAATTGAATGCATAGCTTTGCAGTGCTATATACTATAACCACTATACTACAACAGGGTAAGTTATGAAAATTAATTTTGTACACTTTAAGAGAATACAGTTTGCTGATTGTTGCTTAATTTGGTAATTTGTCAGAGAATTTTGAGTTGTACAATATATATTAATTTTCGATTTAGAGTTTGTAAAGATTTTTGTTTAAGTTTTTGGTGAAATGAGTAAGCATAGTTATTTTTAAAGTCATTTAAAAAGAAGCTTTAAGCAAAGTTTACCACCGAAAGAAGTAGAGAATTCACTTGAAGATGGAGTTGTAGAGTTAACACAAGAGGAGGAAATACTTTTGTCTCAGAGTAAAGTTTTGGAAAATACAAGTAAAATTTCAGTTAAAAGATCTAAGGAGATTTATCTGTATAAGATTTTTGGGACTAGATTTTCGAAAGTAGAAAGATATATATTTATATTAATATATATTACTTTGTAATAAGATTGTATTTTTAAAATAACTAAGAGAAAATAATATAGTTTATGAAGTGAAGAAGATAATGTAAAGAAAAAATTAAATGAAATTAATAATTGTATATGTGAGCAAAAATTAAATCAAGATTCTGATAGTCATGTTTTGGGTTTTTTGCATGATCAAAAAGAAAAATTTTTACTAAGATTAAAGAGAATAAGGATGTTATGACGAGCAGAAAGTTTTGGCAAGATTAATAATAGTGAAAATGTAACAGAAAATAGTTAGAGAATGAAATTTGTAGAACTTAGACAAAAAGAATGTTTAAAAAAAAAATAAAAAAAAGATTAATTTGTTTGTTTATATAGTTATATAATAAGTTAGTTTAATTGTTAAATTTTAATAAAATTCAAAATAAAGTAAATAATATTGTTTTTAAAAATAATATTAGTGTTTTTAAAAAAAAAGAAATAATGAATCAGGGATTTCAGGTACTTGAAAATTAGAAATCATTTTGGGAGAAGGTGTGAATAAATCAGAAGTATTAGATATTTAAAAATTTAAAAAAGATCAGTATTAATTGTTAGAATTTGAAGTTTTTTAAAAATATATTTTATAGCTTGTAAAAGATAAGATTGATAGTAATTAGAAAAAATTAAAAGATTGAATAAGTGGAGAATTGTATAATATTAAAATAAGCTAAAACATTAGCAAAATAATAAGGATTTGTAGAAATAGAAGAAGTATGTTGTAGTACATTTTTAAGATTGAAATTAGTTATATTATCATTTGCAGTAGCTTGTTTAAGAAATTGTTGAAAAAAAGTATAAAAGAAAAAGGTTTTATGTTTGAAATTAGTTGGAGTATTGTTAAGTTGAATAAATTGTTGCTTTGCTTGATAAGCTAGTTCTTTAAGAGATTTGAAAGAAAATGGTTTAAATAATATAGCAGATAATGATTGATTTGGTTCAAAGCTAGAAAAATCTAGATCAGGGTTGGTATATTTTGAAGAAGTTGAAAATTGTATAAAGGATTGTTTAAAGAAAAAAGAGGTTAAATTATAAAAAGTATGTGTTGTATTATTAAAAAGAATATTGCAAATAGAATTTGTACAAGTATATAAATAGTATAAAGCAGCTTTAACTGATGTATCAGTATATTCTTGTAGTGAATTAATTAATGTAGGTTGGTAAGAGTCTGAAAGTAGTTGTTTAATTAGTGATCCACCAGTCAACCAAAGAATGATTATAGTAAAATGTGACTCAAATTATTTATAAAAATTAAAGGTTTCTAAATATGACGTGTGCATATCTAAAACTTTTTTTATACTAAGTTAATCACTTTTCTAACTTAAGAGACTTTTGTAAAGCTTGTCAAGACGCATCT
>CAJVPY010000533.1:0-26158 GCA_910591965.1 Dentiscutata erythropus | reverse complement strand
TTTTTTTTTTGAAATTTTCAAATTTTGACCCGGCCGGGTTATGAAAACCAATTAATTAATTTTGCATGGCCTTATATAGAACCTCACTGTTTAAAATATTTTCACATGTCAAACACTTAATGCTAACAATAATCCATCAGAATATGCATTTCAGGCTAAATTTTCAGCTGTTCTTAAATATTTACTATCCAATATTTATTCTATTCTACTGTACAATATCAAATAATCGTTGAGGCAAAAAAACGTGACATTAATGATAATCAATGTAAACATTTGGATATTTTTCTCCACAATCATTTACCAATATATGGTTTTGAACTTGTTTTAATATAAAAAAACTAATATCATATTTTAGTGTAATTATATAGAGTTTGTGACTAAATAAGAGGTGATTATATAGAAGGTTGACTGTATTTAGTAAAAAAAAAAAATAAAATAAAATATTGAAAAACTCAGAGACAACAAATAAATCATAAGCCAATTCAAGTGTTCGGTCTTATATATAGTTTAGAAAAAATATTATACTGTTTTGTTTTTAACTTAGAAACTGATTGTCAAATTAAAAAATAAACTAAAATTTCGAAAAACCGCCTTATAAAAAAGTCAGAAACTTTGATCCTTTTAAACCACATAACATCCCTAATGCTTGGTACTAGTGTACACATGTCGGGGAAATACGGTAACTGGCATTAAATAAGAAATGAAACGACGATTATTTAGTAACAAAGTCGATACATATTTTTTAAATCAAATAAATAAAATAAAATAAAATAAACCTTACACATACCGTACCTACATCAAATATTCCAGATTCCAACTACATTATTCCATTTTGTAATAGAGGAAATTCAAAAGTAATTTATATTTACATGACAACAAAGAAACATTATATTGCTCGAATACATCGCAAAACTAAAAATTATCCAATTATTTTATTTATTTGTAAAGTATAAGTTGTAATCTAACCTTACGACTAAGCATAAAAATTGAACTGTTTCAGTTGCAGAATAAAAATTTAAACAATCAATTAGTAACTTAATATGGTAAAGAAAATAATCTTCAAATTTTTCAAATAGTTGTAAAGTGCGATCTTGTGAGTCTATTTGTAAGGGATCTGATGCAGATTCCACTTGTGACTCAAGTATAGTGATAGATTTCATAAATTTTTCGGTATTGTTTGAAAAAAGAACACATGCAGAAGCCAATTTTGAATAAGTCTGTCCAAAAAAAAAAAAAAAAAAAAAAAAATTAATTTAACAATACAATGAGAAAATCAATGTTAAATTACTTACTCTTAATAATTTTGCATTCGTTAGCATGCATTCCTTAAGACATGTATCAAGAAAATCCGAATGATATTGTAATACTTGATCAACTGTAGATACCTAATTTACAATGATTTAAAAAAAAAAGTTTAGATATAAAATATCGTAAAAATAGTTATTAATTTGCAATGAACACGAATAAAAAACACCTTTGCTAGATTGGCCTCCAAATTTCTCCATTGAGGTTCTAATACTTCATTAGTGATGTAATATGCAAATTGTTGTATGAAAACTAACATCCTTTGACGAAGAGCAAAAACACGACTTTTCCATGCTTCAATGGTCGGATGACCTGAACCACGTCGCCAATAAAATGACTTTGAATGTTCAACCCAGGTGCTGCACAATAATTGTTCGACATATTTAAGATGAAGTAAATGTCTAAATAATAATTGGTATTTGGTAAGAGCTTTGCGAGAAATTACGAGAGATAGCGGAAAAGTCACAGTATAATCCAAAGTGAGTGCATCAATTCCTGTAAAATGTCCAAATAAATTAATTGAATAAGATAGATAATACAATATTATATAATATAATTACAAGTCGTACCCATTAACGGTTGCTTGCTACCTCCTACGTTCCATACTACACCTCCTGCAAAACCAAATCTCTCGTCACCAATTACGGAGCCTACTTCTGAACCTTCAATTTCACTTTCATCCCCCATCCTACCAATATCCTTCCGAGCTCCAAAAATTTCAGTCATGCTATTAGTTCGAGTAACTGGACCTGTTTCTACGTTTATTATACGTAATAATTGGTCTACTAAACGAACAGTACTCATTTCTACTTTAACATCTTCTTTAAATGGATCAGTATATGCAACTGAAGAAGGATTTCGAAGAACTAAATCAAGTAGAGATTGAAGTTTTGTAAGAGAGACTTGACTGGATGGTTTTTTTAATTCCGCTGATGCAAGATCGAGAAAATGTGTAAAAAAATCTGATTGATCAAGGAAAAAATAATGTTTTATCGAACTGGATATATATATATATATATATATATATATAAAATTAGATATAAAATTAGATATATAATAGATTAATGACAACTATAAAAAAAATAATTAGATTTCATACCGAAGACGAGCTATAAGTTGTAGATCTTTTAATAACAAATCCAATAATTTTCTATTTGCGCATTTATATGCGTTCTCAATACTATCTACAAATCTAATTGTAGTATTTACAAGAAGCCCAATGCAAAAATTAGTGGGGAGTTTAAGCCATTAGTAAAGTCGAAATAATAATAATAATGATTTCAAATGAAATAAAATGCAATAATAATATTATTAATGTTATATGTCACAATACTAACCTTCCACCATCCATAGCAGCCAAAAGATCATTACTAAAATTAACATCAGTTTTATCCACACTATCTTTACCAACTAAATCGTCCATTAATTGTTGTTGTGGTTCCTGTATTGTAATTCCACATTCACGGATAACATTGAGGTATTTGCCAGCTAACAGTATTTTATTTCTAAATGGGATTAAAAATGGAGGAACAACATCTTCTTTAATAGTATATCGCATTTCCCAATAAGCATCATTGAAATCCTCTTTAAGATCTTCTTTCTTGACGCCTTTTCGTTCTTGTATCATAAATTCTTCATATGGATCACGAATTTCACCATTATGTATCCATGAATGCAACATTGTGACGTACGGTTGTGATGATTTTGAAAGTAAATACATGTAAAGCTTTTTAGTTGCTAGATCTCTGAGCATTAATAAAAAATATATATATGAGTGTATATATATATATGTATGTATGTATGTATGTATAAATCTAAGTAAATTACATATAGATAAAATGAATACTTTTTTACTCATATTAAAATGAAATTGTTGTTACCCGCTCAAATTAGTCATTTGTTCAATCAAGATACTCAATAAACCACCACCTTTAATCCGTTGGGGTATATTATTATTTTGATGAAAACCATCTATGATTAGCATATCAGTATCCAACTCCATCGCATCTTGTGCCACACTTCGAATATCCATGATTAGTGAATACAGATTTGACATTGTATGCAATGTTGGATGTACGTGAAACCAGAATTTCTGAAGAGTAAACGATGAGGAAGAACAAAACTGATGCTCGAGTTGAGTGATTAATATGAGATATTCCTAAGTGGTAATAATTACAACAAGTCCAGATTTGAGCTATAATTTTACTATGCATTGACATGGAAATTTAAAAAGTTATAGCTATTGAAATAAATATATTTACAAGTAAAGTACCTTTAATAATTCTCTCATTGCAGCACATAAAGCATGATTTACAAAACCGTACTCGAATTTTGAATGCATCTCAATGAAAGCATTGATGAAAGTATAATAAGTTGCAAGGGGTAAGATACGCTCGGTTAAGTCTTTTAACGACGGATCTGATAAATTTTATAAGATCAAAACATCATTAAAAATATGGAAATGGGTATTTACAAATAAATGACTTAAGCAAATAATATAAACCCAAAGATCCATCCACCAAATAAGTAACACCATCCAATTGTTCATCATCAGTAAGATCCTCAGATAAATTATTCGCTTCAATATATTTGCCCTCAATTCCCTATAATTAACTCAATCATGTAAAAGCTTTTATAGAGAATCATGCAAATCGCTTCCAGCATTTTGCAACTAACACTGATTAAGAGGAAGGTTCGCGTACCATCATAACAAATAATAAATCTTCTATTATAGCATATTGTTGCAATTCTAGGGGCAATGTCCCAATTTTTAATTCTCGATCATTATTGTCACGCTATTTATAGTAAAGAAAATATAAATAAGTAATTATTATATAAAGATTTATGTATTGTTATTTTTTAAAACAACTCGTACCGATGGAGACAGCTGACGAACTCTGGAATTTAAAGGCGCGTTTATAAAATCCTGTTCTTCGTGAAAGTATTTTGCTATGTAAAGGATTTTTTGTAAGTTGTCAATTTGTGGATAAATTATTTAAACACATTTTTTTTAAACACAAACCATTTATAAAACGTGAGGTAAATGGCGTAGACTTTAGTTGATTTGTGCGTGAGTTGACCGGCCGAATATTTGCTAGTTGAGCAGTGAGCTACTCATTAAAAACCGGTATAAGATTCATATTTAAGAATAAGCAAGAAAAAAAATTCATTATGCAGCCATAAATAAATTCAATGCCTTTGACATATCGGCGGATTTGCGAATCTTCAAAGTTATCCACCCAAAATTTTGTAGCAAACAAATATATATATAATTTAAGGGGTAAATAACGGGCGCGTTATTGGATCTATTTACCCCTTAACTATACATGTTGGCAGAATTATAAATTTTGAATCCCATCCAAATCCCAAATATAATAAAATTGACTCAATCCCAAATCCCATCCCAAATATAATTAAATTCGTCCCAAATCCCAATAGTTTTGCCAGCAAGTATATCCTTAACTGTTAAATTATCTTTATATGGATTCATTTTGCGGATAACTTTGAAGATTCAATTTAGAACCAACTCCGTAAATTCGCCGATATGAAAAGTTTTTACTTATTACCTTACTAACTTGTTGTTCAGTCAGTAATCCTTTTGCTGACGCGATCGTAGAGCCTTTATTTGAATATTCTTCGGATGGAATTGCAGTAAATGAACGCGGTCTTGGCTTACTCATTTTCAATAAGAACTAAAAAGTAAACTAGGTAATGTGTAGCATTAAATGTGAAGCTTATCATATGATTGATGTCATGAAATCAACCAATCAGTATCATGGAAGAGACCTAACAAATCGCTCTATATAATATAGAGTTATTGGATGCGAAGCAGCTAATAACGGAAATTATTTGGAAAATAATTTCATTATCTGGCTGTTAAATTTAATATGTCAGCTTCTGGGCCCCGAAGGGGCCCAGAAATGACATATTAAATTCACTGCCAGATAAACAAGTTATTGGCTGAGTAGCATTCAATAACGGTATTATCCGGTATCTTACGACGACCGAACTAACAGAATGACTCGAGTTATTTTGATGATGATTGCGTCATCATCAAATAACGAAGTTATTTGATGATGATGCAATTATCATCAAAATAACTCGAGTTATTCTGTTGGTACGATCATAGTAAGGTGCCGGATAATAAACATTATATATATAATTTAGTTATAGAATTTTTGTTGATATAGGCATGTTTATCAGTTATAGACAGCCAATAAATAATTATATATACCAAAAATTCGTTAGTTATACCGACAATCATAAGAGATATTAATTGCACTTTCTCTTATTGATCTCTAAGTGCACGTTGTTAAAGTTTGGTCCCAAGAGCGTGCACTTATAGAGGCTTTACTGTATAAAATAAGCAATGCTTAGCATGAAACGAATTCGGTTTATGCTTTTATGTTAAGCATAAGATAAATCAAACATAAAATGAATTCACTTCATGCTAAACGTAAAACAATTCGTTTTGTCTAAAATAAATTCATTTTGCTAAGTTTAATATTCTTAGCATAGGCTTGGTAAAATTTAACTATGTCTAAACCGACATATCTACACAATATCAATATAATGTCGGTATAGATAGAGATGCTTATTACAGTAAACTGACATCTGGATATCCATTGCTAGAGAGTGTCTATATAACCCGAGTGGCGTGTATAGAATTATCTGTTATTACCGTTCGAATCTGATTGGTCATTTAAGGACATTGTAATTTGATGATATATATATAACTATTAATACGCATATTTTAAAGCATAACAATAATTTGTAAATTTTTGATGAGGACAATCAGTGGCAAGCGTGTTCCTCGAAAAGAAGAAAGTTAAATTTTTTAGAACTTACAGCATAATTTCGCATAAACAGGTTTGTAAAGCAGGCAGAATTTGGGGTCTGTTAAAAGGGTTGCCGGTTTGCTTCGCTTAAATGGTGTAATATATTAATTATGATTACTACGTCGATTTGTATGTCATCCGTTTTATGCATATAAGTCTACGTAAGAACTACTTTTGCATTAGTAATTATGAACAAAAAATTTATGCATTTGAGTAATTATTTTTGAATCCAGATCAAAATATTACTACGTCATATATAAAATTGCATTTAGAGAGTATACGTATTAGATATGTAATATCGATATGCTTATCGGATTTTTCGGAGACATTAACAAATACTATCACTTTTTATTTTATGAATATAATCTACTATATATTACGTATACTTCTAATGTTAAGTAACGGAGTTTTTCCGATTTCTAAAAAATTCTGCCGGAGTTTTTCTTAATTAACCGGAACCTCTGGCGTTTTACAATAGAATTTTGTGCTCTGTTATCGGCTATAATCTACGTTGACCCTACCCTTAATTGTTATCATTATAAATTCATTTGAGTGCCGATACTAATTTATTCAACATATATATGAAAAGTTATAGGTTGTCACAATTCAACAAGAATATTACCAGTTTTATTTTTTATAAAAAAAAAGCCCTTGATTAGTTAGTAATTTTGAATCCAAGCCACGAAGCACGAAACTAAAATATTATTAATATTAGTAATGAATTCTCGATTTTCCGATTATCCAGTTAATAAAAAATTAAAATGAATGCGGACATACTTTTTGATAAAAAAAAATTTTAGAGGCATGCCTTTAAGTTAAAGTCATGCTCGGAATCCTATATGTAACGGACTAAAAACTATTTTACTACTCTTAAAGGGAATTACAGTACGTATCAATTACATGCATATGATAATAACTATTCAAAATCTTAAAAATTCATTGTTTTAATTGACGTACAATGACAATTAACCTTATCGCAGATATACGTAAAATATGCGAATGATGTAATACAATTAAAAAAATATAATTTTTTCAGTTACATTTTTCTCTTGAAGCAATAACGATAATAATTCATACTATTCATAAGATGGGACGAAAGAACGTGTAGATTACACTAATAATGGTAAAAATGCAATCTATTTTTCCTAATTCGTGTTTTTATAATAAAGTTACACAATCACTAAATAGGAACAGATGGGTATGATTTTTTTACTTTAACTGCCAAGATAATCTGTAAAACTTATTGTGTGTCATGAATATTTCGATTTATATCACATGACTGTTATAGAGTGTTAATGGATTATCCAATCAAAATTTCTATATAATTTGTCAATTACAATGGATCACTTGATTTGTACAAATAAAAGCACTAAAAAAACAAAAGCTAAAAAATTTTTGAAGGACGATTCCTCTAAATATTTGCGATGTCGTGGAAGCAGCCTTCAATTACTGGTACAAATAATATTCCGTTAGGAAGACGAAGGTTAGGCGGATCTGATGAATATGAAGATTCTTATGAACAAATTAAAGAATCAAGTAGTAGTGGAAATTCTCTTAAAAGATCAAACGAAGAGAACGGGGAACAAACAGGTATTATTACGCGGAAGATATAACCACCCCTCGTAGCATATATCTTAGCACTGCACAATAACATTTTAATGCTTCGCGATATAATAGCCTTAAGATCTATAAAATTCAATTTTTTTTTTATTGTTCACACGTTTTATCTATAATGCTTGGATACAGTATTTCCAAGAAAAAAAAAAAAAAAAAAAGAAAATATCTAACTTTTTAAAAAAATATAAATTAAAGACGTATATACTAACAGTTTGTTAAATTGCGTTTCGTTATTCGCTATTAATTTTTTTTTATGCGAAATTCACAACTCTTCATGTCTCTCCAAAACCGTTTCGTCAACTAACTGGAATATTTCAGATGGAAGTGAGGAACGTAAACGTAAAAGAAGAAGCAGGTGGGGCGGGGAGGAATCGAAAGTCAACATTCCAGGTTTACCGACTGCCATTACTTCTAATATGTCAAAGGAACAACTAGATACATACCTGCGTAATTATTTTATATTTTATTATTATTTTTTTTGGTGGATGATCATTAACACTTATAATAATAACAATAACTTAATAATTTAATCTACCGTTTAAATAGTTCATATGAGATTAGAAGAAATCGGAAGAAAATTGAGAACTGGTGATTATGTTCCACCTGAGAGGGAGAGGTAGATTTATTGATTTCAAAATATTTTAAATTATAATAAAAATTTTATATTATCTATACACAAATATTAATAATAATTATAATTATATTATATTATAATAAAGATCACCGTCTCCGGAACCTGTCTACGACTCTCAAGGAAAACGTGTAAATACTCGAGAATATCGTTACAGAAAGAAGTTAGAAGATGAACGTCATAAATTAATCGAGGAGGCTGTTAAAAGAAATCCTGATTATAAACCTCCTGCTGATTATAAACGTCCAACTAAAGTACAAGATAAAGTCTATATTCCTGCTAAAGAATTTCCTGAAATCAATTTTATCGGTTTGTTAATCGGTCCTCGTGGTAATACTCTTAAAAAAATGGAATCGGAATCTGGCGCAAAAATTAGTATTCGTGGTAGAGGAAGTGTTAAAGAAGGAAAAAGTAGAACCGATGCTGCTGCAAATGCTAATCAAGAAGAAGATTTACATTGTTTGGTTACAGCTGATGCTGAAGAAAAAGTTGCAAAGGCGGTTAAGATGATTAATAAAATTATTGAAACGGTATAGTTTAATTTCTATTTTATATATATTATATTTTATTTATGGTAATTAATTAAACTCATAAAATGTTATTAAAAAATTATGTTTTTTTTTTAGTCTGCTTCTGTACCAGAAGGGCAAAATGAACTTAAACGTCAACAATTACGCGAGTTAGCTGCTCTTAATGGTACTCTTCGCGATGACGAAAATCAAATTTGTACAAATTGCGGTGCTACTGGTCATCGGAAATATGAATGCACTGAATCTCAAAATTTCACCATTAATCTTACATGCCGCATTTGTAGCGGTCATGGTCATACTGCAAGAGATTGCATGGAAAGAAATAATCCTGAAGCTTTACAACAAGCTAAACAGAGAGATCAAAAGTTAGATAGTGAATATATGAGCTTAATGGCCGAACTCGGTGAAAACGTTGATGCGTCAAGAACTAATGAACTCGGTGTGAAAACTGTACGTTGTCTTCGAAATATATTTTAATGAATGCATTTTATTATTTTATATAATTTTAATTTACATTTTTAATTTATCTCATTTATATATAGGGCCATTATGGACCTTCTAGTGGACCCAAGCCTCCATGGGCTGCACAATCTGTTGCTACTCCTCCGTGGGCAGCGAAGCCAAATGTTGCTCTTTCCGGTATTCAAACGGGTTTACCACCTTGGCAACAACCTGTAGCTACATCTGCAATTCCACCACCGCCTGGTATAATATAATTAATTACTTATATTTATTTACTTATATTAAGTATTTATTTGTACGTGTTAATCTGAATATAATTTTGTTTCATAGGTTTGTCAAATCCACCACCGCCACCACCAGGATTATCAACTGCTACAACTACTTGGAATACTAGTAAATTAACATATCCGCCTCCACCCGGATCTTCTCTTTATCCTACTGCACCTACTACAAGTACTATGTATCCGCCACCCCCTACTACCTTAAATTATGCTTATTCTACTTATGGTAGTACAGCTTATTCTGCTTATAGTACTGCTGCAACTTATTCTGCAGCTGCGGCGGCTGGATATCCACCACCACCGCCTTCTGCACATTGGGTAATTATTATTAATTATTTTACATTTGGTTCGCTTGAACGTACTTTTTTACCTTTTCTGTTATATATATATATATATATATATATAGCAACAACAGCCGCCACCTCCACCTTCTACCCCCGCTCCACCACCACCGCCTCCACCACCGCCGCCACCACCAAAATGAAGTTCTGATTTCCTAATTACTAATCCGACTAATCTGCTGCTCAACAGCAATGATATTTTACTCACAAGGATACTTGATGATTATTGATTTATAATTAACGTATTAGCTGCTCAGAGATCTCTATCCTTTCTTTTTGACCTAACAGGACGTGTTTGTTTTCAGTTTTTGCACGATATATTTCAGATTCGATGTACTAACATATTTAGTGAATCTTATAAAATCGGTACTTTATTTTATAGGAAGAATAGAATAAACTGATGTATATTCATTTTTTTTTTTTCACATTAACACTATTAAGACTTTAAAAGTGTTGTAAATTATCATTATTATATATTTATTTATTTATTTTTAGAAAAAAAGATCATTCGTAAATCTAGAAATTATTATTAATTTATATAGACGCTCTAGGTTACAGCTTATGTAATTGACTCATTAAGGTGCTAATCTTAATTAATAACTTCTACCAAATAATGCATATCTTTTAGCAAATGCGTCACAGGATATACATTTTGTTTCGCCAGGCACGATAGCAGGTTCTGTTGGTTGTTCAAATGGAATACAGAGTGATTTAGCACCCATCGATGGAGCTTTATCGTCTTCAGGCTCTTGTTCAGTATTACTGTAAAAAAAGTTGTAAGGTCAATTTCTTATTCGTCAATAAAAATAAAAAGTGTTATTATTCAACTTGCCTTCTTGAACTTTTTTCTTTGATTTTATCTTCACAATGTTCTTGTTCGCACCATGGAACAAGTACAAAATTTTTGCCATCGAGAGCTGGAACAAATTCATCCCATTTTTGTATAACTTTAACATGCTCATCGTATACTTTTTTCGCTCTTTCAAACATGTCCTTTTGGATAGTATTAAGTATGTCGGAAACACAAGTTGTAAGTTTATCCAATGGAACTGGCTCTTTAACACCATTATCGCGGCGAACAGAAAGAGTTTGATTGTTGGTTAAATCGCGAGGACCAATCTCTAATCGAAGAGGCACACCCTTTCGTGCGAAAAAAAGATAAAATTGTTGAGGCCAGTCACCATTATTATTATTATTATTATTAAGAAAATATTGTTTATTACCCTCAATTCCCAGTGATTAAACTTGTATCCTGGGGTATAGGTGTCCCTGAGATCGGATTTCGCTTTTATGCCAACAGAATTTAATTCTTTCACTACATCATTGATTTTTTCTTCTACGCGTTTTTTTTCCTCTTCAGATGTCTTTACAGTTAAACCGCAAGGAATAACAATTACTTGAATAGAGGCGACCCGTGGAGGCAACACCAAACCTTTATCATCACCATGAATCATGACCATTACACCAATGCTTCGAGTCGTTAAACCCCAAGAATTTTGCCATACATGAAGTTTCTTTGCTTCTTTGCCTTCTGAGCTCGCTAAAGCACTAGGATCTTCAACTACAATATCGAACATTTTAGCAAAATTTTGACCCAAGCAGTGAGATGTTGCTGCCTGAATTCCACGTCCTGTAGTTGGAATAAAGCCTTCAATAGTGGTAGTGTAAAGTCCACCGGCAAATTTTTCTTTCTCAGATTTGACACCTTTGATAACAGGGACAGCCAGTAAATCCTCATATACTTGTCGATAAAGTTCAAGTATCTGACGAACTTCTGTATCAGCTTCTTCTTTGGTGAAGTGAGCAGTATGACCCTCTTGCCATAAAAATTCACGAGTTCTAATAAAAGGTTCTAATAAATAATAACATTAAAGACCAAAAGTTAAGTAAAAATTATAGTTATACAATCAACTCCGAACCTTTTTATAACGAACTTACTCTATAATGAACTTTTTTTTTTTTTTAGAATAAAAAAAAAAAAATAGTAATAATAGAGTTCGGTATAGAAACATAGCAAATTATTCTACAAGGGCTTCATAAATTTTTTACTATAAGAACGGGCAGTTCGTTATAAAGAGGAAATGATCCGTGGGTAGTAAACGATAAACTAGGTGATGCATGCAATTTCATGCCTATTTAGAAAAAGGTAAACATACGAGGTTTTTTGAATTCCCAACGAACAACATTACACCATTGATTGAGTTTTAAAGGTAAATCACGATGTGTTCTGATCCATTTGGAGAAATAAGGATACATTACGGTTTCAGAGGTAGGACGGATAGCGATGGGATTTTCCATATCAGAAGATCCTCTAAAATTTATTGAATAAAAAAAATTCAATATTAATGATTCGATCTATCCGAATAGTAGTAAATCCTCCTGACACTTACGCTTTAGTGACCCAAGCCACTTCCGGGGCAAAACCTTCAATATGATTTTTTTCTCTTTCCAATTGTCGTTGCGAAACAAACATTGGAAAATAAGTATCTTCGACTCCCAATTTTTTGATCGCAGAATCGAAAAAACCTATAATTAAAATAATTAAAAAATAAATAAGTCTAGATCACTTTAAAATTTCAATCATTAAATATAGTAACGAATTTTACTTTGAATTTCATGCCAAATATTATAAGCCAATGGCCTGATAATATAACATCCAGAGACTTCTTCATAATATTCCAGCATTTCCGAGCGTTTCAGGACCTTGAATTACATAATTAGGAAAGGAACACAGAAACCTGTGATATATACAACTTTGAGCGAAAGTAATGCATACCTGAGTATACCATGTAGAAAAATCTGCATCCTTCCTAACTTCAATTCCAATCTGAGAAGCTCCCTCAATATGAACTTAAAAAGTGATAACATAAAATGATATATAGAATAGCCAATAAGGAATAATAATGGATTATATTTTTATATTACGTACCCTCGGCCTTTTTCGTGTTTTTTTTTTTATTCGACATGTTTGACGTCTCTGGATGAACGCGATGGCTATGAGTACGTAGATTTTTTTTAACCCGCAACCCAAAAAACGTGAAGTCTCGTGATTTGCGATCACACTTTATTTCTTAGTGATATTTTGTAGATCACCACATAAATGAAAATTTAATTTACATATAAAAATTTTTTTATAAAAATTTTTTTATAAAAATTTTCAAAATTTGACCCGGCCGGGTTACGGGAACCAATTAATTAACTTTGCATGGCCTAATATATTTTTTTGCTAAAATTTAAAAGTTAGAATACAGTTGAAAATACAGTATATAGAAGAGTTATATAGTTCAAAATTTAAATTATTCAAGTTTTAAATATTTTATTAATCTATTTTCAACTATATAAAATTAAAAATAATATTTTTAATTATTATTTAAGCTTTTGATATACCTACTGCAAATGAAAATAAAATTTAAATAAATTTAAATTTTTTTACTATAGCTAATACTGAAAATTAATATATTTTAATAAAATTTTCTGTAGTATATTGTTTTTATACTGAATAAAATTAGGTTTTAGAATTACTGTAAAACATAAGTATCATAAAGCTTATACTGTATTTCAAAGAATCAAAGAATTCAAAATCAGATGAGTTTACCTATGTATAAAATTGATGTGTTCCAGTAAATTAGTAAAAATAATTCCGCTTTAAATATTAAAATTAATTCAAATGCACTTAAATCTCACTACCACGTACAACGTACCCTGTTAAGAGCGGATTAATCAATAAAAATATATAAGAAATTTTGTACACATGGATTCTATCGGGTGTAGGATAAGAATCGATCTCAAATGATTAGAATCATATCAAACCAGTCGGTTTATTTTATGTAAGTAAATTATAATCTTTGATATAGCTAGATGAAGGTTCATTTGTAAAAAAATATTGGCTATATGTGCAAACCCAATCGGGTTCGAATGCAGTATAGCAATTTTTTATTAAAATTATTTGTTCTGAACCTTTTAGTTCGTTACGGTATATAGAGGTTCGGTAGAGTGTGACTTACAAATAATTGAACTAGTCTATTTTATTTTACATCGGACATTTTAATGGGCACTCGCACCTTGCGTTGCATAGTGTTCAATAAGCCGCTCCAGATTGAAGTTGGGATCGTTCGGATCTGTTACGACTATTTTTAATAAAAAAAAAAAGGAGATACGTTATATAATTAAATCCCTATATGAATACATATTATGATTTAATTAATTCACATTTTTGTAGTAGATTTTAAATACAATCTAACCCAGGATTCTATTTGTTGTATAATTTCATTTATCAAGAAAAAAAAAAAAAAGGAAAAAAAAAAATACCGTCGGTAGAAGAACTCTTTTTAGGGGCATAATAAGCTGCTTTTGCTTTATTAATTAACTCTTCTTTATGGCGATATTTGATAGCGGCCCTTTCTTTTACTGCAGATTTCTTTAATGAATTGGAATGCCATAAACCATAAACAACTCCAAGAGGCAACGCGGTCCAACGTGCAACCTGTAATTTATTTATTCATTCCCCAAAGCGTTGCCATTCGAGATCATATAGTATGGGTATACTTGCTTATCTAGCCAATAACATAACAACTAAAAGCACTTACATTAAGATTTATTGAAGCCATCATTTAAGATGATGATAAGTCATCATAACGGTAAGTCGTAACCTGCTAATCATAAATGATCTGCATCTCATCTTCAGGATAAACAGATAAATTTATTATTTCGTAACGTGATATAACGTGATTCATATTTTTAACCTTTTGGTTGACCGTTTTAATTAATTCAAGACCAGAAAATGGGTTGTTATATTGTAAATATTGTTATTCGAAAAATTTGATATCATAAATTTTTAACGAATTCAAATTTTATATAACGATTTGTTGCATTATCTTAAAAAACTGGCTAACTAATTAATATGCGATACTCTAAGTAAAAATGCTCTACGTCCTCCAAAGCCCTTTCTAAGACTAAATACTAACCCCAACAGGAAAAATTTATACTAATAAAAAACTTACCATATAATCCATGTAACGATAATGTTGGCCAAAATCAGCGTTAAAAAAATTTAGATCTCTGATAACCATGTTCATTAACTGTCTATCATCAGATCTTGCTATCTAACCAATAAAAATTATTATACGAAAATGTCTATTTAGAAAAATTTGGGATCGATGGAGAGCAAAGTAAGAGATACTTTGTTTTTCGAAAATTTTTGTTCAAAAATGTCCTTGCTCTTTACGCGCTTTTCCCGTTCTACCTCTCATATTTTTAGGACAGACTCCTTTTCTATTCCTATTTGGCCGCAAAAAAGAACAAAATCTAATACTTCCACTAATAAATCAGTCTCTCCAGTACAAGATCTTTTAAAAAATCAAAACAAATGGAGAAAACAAATTCAAATCGAACGTCGACAAGAACTGAAAAAATTGGAAGAAACTGAAAAGATTCTATCTTTATCTTCAGAACAAAAATTTATTACTCCTGGATATCGACAGCAAAAACGCGAAGCAGGAATTCAAAATTATAAACGTTTTCAATCAATGAAACGTCAAGAAGGATTAAGCCATTTATTGAGTTTATATCATGATTCTTCAAATTTTGTAACTTTAAATAACTTGGACGCCAAAATAGATGAGGCTTTTACTAATCCACATCCCAGAAATGTTTATGCACATGCATTAGAAGATATGCAAATTGAATATCAAGAAGCTAGTGGTGGTGTTAATGAAAATGAAATTTTAAGAAGGTTGGGTCAAATTAAAGATATTTTAGATGGAACGTCTCATTCTGGAATTCATTTAGGATTGGATATGATAGATCCACCTACTGAACCTGTTGAGGAGCAAAAAGAGCATGAGCAGCCAAAGAAATCATCTGTAGATTAAGAATTATTTAAAAAACGTTTATAACTGGTCCAAAACAAAATAATGTTAACTTTTGTATATAATTATACAAAATTTATATTAAAAAAATTATTTATTACAGGACCTAAGAATGTGTCAGGGACGTGCTCAGTTAGAACTTTAAAAAAAATAAAATTTATTTAAAAAAAGGATTGGTCAAATACAATTTCAACGTTAACCGATATATGATTGCACACATGTCTATATACTATTAACACTTCAATGTATTTCTTCATGCTACGCAATGAATCTAATATGTTTGGTTTGTTATTTTTTTCATGAAAATTTCTTGATCCAACACTTATTTTACATAGAAAATTACAAGTAGGGCTTCTCAAGGTTAAATCAAGTATTTAGCTACAGTAATTTGAATTTAGTCAAATAGAATTAGGTCTATTTAATTTAGGTTTTTAGTAGTAAGTTTTTTAAATAATTTTAATAACTAAAAAGTGTTTTTTAATTACTATACCTACTAATATTATTCAAAGTATTTTATGTTTTATTAGTTACTATACTTATTGGTTAAGCATGCTGTATTTAAATTTTATATCATAAAAAAATTAAACTTGGTTTAGTTATTTTAGTTATATATATATAGGTTAAATATGTACTTATTTAATAAAAAAATTATTGCAATTAATACTTTAAAAAATTGATTTATTACAGTATTATACGGTACTGTATACAAAAATATCAGTATATAGTACTATATTGAGCTTATAGTTACAAGATACAATATATTTAATTTTAACTACTGTATATCTTAAAATTCTAATTATAAAACAGCTTTTAAGATTCTAATATATCAACCCTAAAGCTAACAGGTTGTTTTGTGATTTATATACGTATTATACAAATTTGTAATAAATTAATAATTAATAATACATACTGTATATATGTAACAGTTCTGTAACATATACTGTTAATCGGTCCCGCAGTAATTGTCAGCTGACTTTGAGCAAAATTTGTAAAAATTGGCATTATTAACTGGAATAAGTAGAGTCATAGAGTAATTTTTTAATAACATTTTCTAATAAAGTTTTTTCTCATCAGTTTTTAAGTAATTTAGATGGGACTGATTAGAAAATGTCACAAAAAATTGCTTTCTATGACTTTACTTATTGCACGAATAGTAATTGTATCGTAAAATAATCTAAGAGGCCGTTTGAAATATTATAATAAACAAATTTGGAATTTAATATAAAACTGTTTATACAATAATACATAAATGGTCTTTCTTACGTATAAAAGCATTTTTTTTTACTAGGTGACTTCTTTTCAACTTCCAATTGAATAGTATATACTGTAGTTAATATTAATTTTTTACCTATGCTTTTTTCTCAATATCAGAAAAGTACGACAATATGGGTTCTTTCACAGCAAAGCCCATGCTTAGAATATATAAAATATACAGTATCGGTATATACTCTAAAGTAATAGTAATACTGCGCCGGATTTGACTAAAAGGCTTGCCCTTTAACTGCAAACTACCCCTTAACTATAATGATAAAATAATTATATATATCGGATATTACTAATAAAGATTAAAATTTAAAAATAAATGAAGTAATAAAAAAATTAATATCTTATACAAACTTTAATATATCGGCAAAATAATAATATTTCATCAAACAATAATTAAATTTACTCTCCTGATCTGCATGACGTCTCGATCAACTTGGACATAGTCGGCTAAATAAATTTTTAAATATCGACTTAAACGTTAGCTAGTAAAATAAGATTCGACTGAAACAATATTTATATTTTGTGTTACATCAAATATCAAATGAATTGAATTGTGTTAGTACTGGTTCGTTAATAGAAATTGAATTAACATCTAATTTTATCAATGTATGTTTATATATAAAGTTTTTTTATTTTTATGCATACTTTAAATAAAAATATTTAGATAATCGCATTGAGTTACATGTTATGGTGTACAGCGAATATAGATAAGAATTTGTGTTTAACATCGCATGTAGTAATAAATAAATCATAATAGCATTGTTCTCAAATCTTGAATAGTACCTTTTTGCAAATTTCAAAAAATTAATTACACAAATTGAACATCCTTGGCCAAAATTTAAAGGACATAAATTTCACATTATCCACTGACATTCCTTTAATGAAAAATATTTAACAAAAAAATCTTAAGATACAAATTACTTCAATATTTGTACAATATATATAATAATAATAGAAAAATAATATATGGTATATGGTATCGCAATAAGTTAATAATATCGTCCTCAAAATTTCAATGTTTCATTAAAAATACATCAAACGTTAAAGAATGAAATTAGCTAATTTCTTGCTTATAAGTCATAGAAATTGTTCCTATCATCTGGCTGTCCCTTCTGTTGTCAAAAACGCCGCACCTATGTTTAGTAAAAAAAAAATACATAAATAAAATTGTTTAAAACAGAAGCAATAAAAATCATTGTATTAATTGTTACAAACCTCCACCATATCCATAACCCTAAAAATAAAAAAATTTAAGTCATTAAATGTAAAGAATATAAGTGAATGAATTTTCATTAATTTCATTATTATTATTACCTTTGGTCCAAATTCTCTGGAGTAACAAGAACTGCAGTAAAGTTTACCATCACGATCTGTTATGTTAGTAGAATTTAAAAGCTTACTGCAAGTTTCGCAACGTAAACACAATTTATGATATTTTATTCCAGCTCCCATAACCTATCGATAAAAATATTATTATTTTATGCATGATTATACGAAATTTTTAAAGAAAAAAAGGATCTTTACCGCTTCTGCCGCGTAAACAGCTTTTGTACAGCGCGGACATATATCGTTACTAACAGGAAAAGTCCAGCTTCGTTTAGGGCCTTTTGAAGATTGAGGTTTAGTACTGAAAATCCCATAAGTTTCTGATGAAGGATTAGTTGCCGACTTTGGTGGCGATTGTGAAACTTTGTCCGAATCCGCATCATTTTTTGAAATACCATTGGATTTTGAGACTGGTTTATCAGTACTAAGAAAAGATGTGCCAGATGCAAAACCATAACCTTTACAAATAATTGAATTTCGGTTATTAAATATGTTATTTTTAAGAGGTTAAAATGTTGGTAGACTTTAAAAAAAAAAAACCTTTTGGTCCGAAACGACGACCATGACAGGTCTTACAATATGCCTGTATTGCATAAAATAAACATGTTTTATCATCATTGCCTCCTTTATCAAATAATCAATTTTAGTATATTAGTTAATTATATTACCTCTCCATCATGTTCTGCAAGGGCGTACGAATCTAAGCGCTTCTTACAATCCTTTAAATATAAAAACATAAACAGATATTAAACAAAAATATTAAAAATTACAAATAAAGAAATTTCGTGTATGCTTACAATGCAAGTGAGACAAGCTCTGTGCCAAGGTCCAGTAGGGCCAATAACCTATATCAAATTATTAATAACCAAGTTTTATTACAACTCTTCGAGAATTCAACCGACCTGGAAGTAATTCTGAAAATAATTTAGAATTACCTGTTCGGCCATATATACTGCTTTGTTGCAGCGTGGACACTGTGGAGTACTGCCCCAACGTGAAGACATTATGAATCTACCTTAATATAAGATAAATACTTTCGTTATAGGAAAGGTGTAGTAAAGATATTAGACCTTATTTCTAAGAATTCAAAAAATTCTACGGAGTAGCATGTATTTATAAGGGGGTAAATTCGTGAAGATTGTAATCAATTCGGTGTGTAAAAAGATCATATTGGCTAAGAAGATTTCCAATTATGGAATTATGATATTTTGCGTTAAATAAATAATGATTCACAAAATATTTAAATAATTTAAATAAAAATTGTGTACGATTGGATAGATTCCTATTGATAGGTTCCTCGATTTATCATGTCCACATCGGAAATAAAACAATTTATACAACTAAGCCTTGAATGGCAGGAAAAGCTTTATGAAACAGTTCCTCTAGATATTTTACGTGATTCGGTACACAACCCACAAACCCCACCCCTCCTCTTTTCATATTTTTCACATACCCATTGCTAATATATAAGTTCATATAGGCGAAATACATACTGCCGCATCAATATGACGAGATAATTGAAGAAAGGAACGCAAGTAAATTGTGTGGGTACCCTATTTGTTCAAAACCTAAACAAGTATATATACTTTTTTGTATTTAATTTTCATTTTCGAATTAACCCTAAAATACTAGTAAATTATTTTGTATTATAGGAAATTCAAGGTCAATTCAGGATCTCGTATCATGCAAGAAAGATCTATGATATATCTGAATTGAAATTTTACTGTTCAACAATATGCCTTGCTTCTTCTAAATATTTCTATATTCAATTATCGGATGAATCCTTGCATTTGAGAGATTTACAAAATTGGAAGCCTGTGGATGTAATTCCACTTGGGGTAGATCCTAGGTAATCCTTCTAATAATGATAAAAGATTTTGTTACATTTTTATTTTATTTAACTATTTATATATTTAACTAAAAATAAAAATTTTCTATTTTGAAAGAGATCTAGTAAAACAAGATCAGTCTACAGAAAAAAATACTCATCAGCGTATCGATTATGTCGAAAACCTGATGGCTGATCTCCCACCTGCACCTCCTGGATTAGTAATCAAGGAAAAGGACGACAATGAATTGGGTACGCCATTGGCACCATCACCTAATCAACAAGATACATATGATGCTGTCGAAGGCTTCCGCGTAGACCTTCAAAATGAAAAAAATGGTTCACCCCCTACTTTAACGTTGCAAAAAGATGTTCCCATTGTTAATACGAAAGTACCTCAAAAAGATGTTCCCATTGTTAATACGAACGTATCTCAAAAAACTGTTAAAGAATGTGAGTCAACTATTCCGACGACGAATTCTGTGACGAATTCTGTGACAGATTCTGTGACAGATTCAAGCGAAAATGTACAGACTCCTATCAATTCGGATATTAAAAAAATATTACCTAAAAAACGAACTACAAAGAAAAAGAATGTCGTTTTACAAATGTCATTGTTTGGTAAAATTTGGACAGCCCTAGATAGATTGACGACATCAAGAACCAGGAAACGTTTTCAGAAAGTAAACTCTATTAATTTGGAAAATGATGATTCAATGCCACTTTCTGATGATAGTCTTATGAGAATACAAATTTTCAATGAGAAAATTATGCAATGGTTAGATTTAAAAAAATTTTTAATATATTTTATGATTTGAGAAGGTATAAATATTAATTATTTTTAATTTGTAGTTACTATCATCTTAAGAAACAACTTTGTATCACTACCAACATTGAGAGCGAACTTATTAAACTCACAAGTACTTTTAATTTTGACAATTCTTCTGTTATGTTCGGCGATTTAGAAAACCTTATATTGTGTATGGTCTTTATATACGCGTGAGTAATAATTATATTGTTATAATTCATCTGAGATTGGCAGAGAGTAGGATCGATTTCTATTCTAGTGACAATTTCGTCGATAAAATTTAAAATTACTGCAGACCGGTATGCATGGGTGACTAGAGTAGGTGCACAGCACCTAGTTTAAACCTCAATAATATGTAATAACACAGAATCAGTATGCTACGATTTAATCACCCGTACATACTGATCTGCGTGATTTAGCATTTACGATGGGGTTCAGGAGTTAGGGCTAGAAGACGCAGTATTGCAAGTTATACAAAAATTTATCATTGAACCCAATCAATTTATTAAAGTTTAAAACGAACATTTGTATGAAAGGAAAATCAATTTTATGTTCTCGCGTTGTTAATTCGTTTATCGGTGATTATTTCTCATATATTTTAGGTTATCAATCGATATCCCAGAACTTTATGGAAATATTTTTACGTCAGAAAACGATAAAAATGGACCATTTAAAGATTTGCTTGGGAGCTTAAAACTTACGATAGAAGAGATGGATGCGTTTGTCAGAGTAATTCGTGTTGGATCGACATGAAAATACAATAGCTCTCTTTTATATTGAACTCTGCCGGCTAGTGATTCTAGTCAATAAAGAAAAAAAATCTGCTAAAACTAATTTAGGCTTCGCCGGTAGATTTTTTTAAAATCTGCTGATCAATTTCTTATAATAATAATTCACGATTTTGGTCATTGTAATCAAAATATTTCATACTGTATCATTATATATAGGACATAGTATGTAGTGATGTAGTCAAATAATGTATTTAGATCAATAAAGTAACACAAGATTTTAATTGGAATTAAGATTTTTTTTTAATTATCATCATACTACAGATTCGATACCAAAATGATGTAATTTAAATCGATCCTGTTATATTAATAATATTAATCACGTGAAATGTCTATTTTAAATTATTTGATCGTTTAACGCGACTTATAAACTCATTTCTTTATGTTTAGCGACTAGTTAATATGGCAGATAATTCACCATCATTAAAAGTAATCATAATTGTGTCATCAAATTATTTGAATTTTTCAGATACCATTTTAATATCTGATATTGTCTTTTATTAATAGCGTAAATCATTGCAAGAAGACACGGTCTCTGAAAAAGTGTGTATACAATTTTTAATTTCAGTCACAAATACATATATGTATATATGCATATATCTGATAGATATGCGTTACGCATAGGAAACTATCGAGCGTCGTTTACAATTACTCCAAGAGCAACTCGATAAATTACGAACTGAAGAGGAAAGTTTAAAAAGTCAATTACAGTAAGTTTATTTCGATTGAGATTTAATGTTATCTGACTTGAACTAATCTCAACTTTTGATTATGACTTATGAGAGGAAATGTGGATATTCAAAAAGCTTTAGATGACCACTATCGTCTTTTACATGAATATAACGCAATGAAAGATATTGGTCAAATGTTGTTCGGAAAGGTAATGATGAAGACATTAAATCATTCAATTTACATTTTTCAATACACTTATTTTTTATACAAATATTATACATGAAGTGTGCCGAACTTGACGGTACAACAACAAAAGAAATATATGAGCGGTTTGGATTAGAACTTGACGATTAAAAAAATCTGGGTTAAATGATGCACCGGCTTTATATTTTGCAGTAACATTAAAATGACATTTATTTTGTTATTAAAAATAATGATGTCATTTAAAACTCAAAAAAAAAAGGAAAGCGATTTACGTAATGTTTGTTTCTTGGTTCTTGTAAAATGTAATACGATTCAAATTTATTGAATAAGCCGTACAATGATATACTCGAAAATTAAAAATCATATTACCGAAAAATATATATATATATACTACTATTATACTACGTATAATCTTGCCGTTGTTTAATAATAAATCATTCAAGCAGAAATTGTATAAGATCTGGGTATTAAGATTTAGTTAATTATTTTCAAATACGTAACGGTTTTAATGATAGCAACTTGTATACTCATTTTTGGTTAAGTATCCATAGATAAAACTCGTGCACTAAAAAGGCAATGCACTACGGTAACAACCTGTAATTAGCAAATCAAGTATTTTTATAAAGTGTGGAAATTTGTAAACGCGACAATATATATATCAAAAAGCGTGAGCGATCTTTTACCGGGAAGGTTGTTTTACATCATATGGAACGTCTCGCAATTCTAAAAAAAGTTTATTTTTTATTTAATTTTTAAATAGGCATTAAGATTTGCTATTAGTCACAAGAATCTATATATATAATTATACAGTATAATAAAAGTCCATATACGGTTCGGCAACCTGCCAACCGTGATTTTATCTAATCCGGAGTAAATTATGCCTAATCGATTAATCCGGTTAATTTATAATAATGATAAATATATGTAACAATGAACAACGATTTTTATAAAGGCTCTTATATGGATTTAGAAGTTGCCTAATTTTGTTTAGTGTCATCACAGGATCGAAAATTTCGATCAAAGTCACATGTTCGGTGAATTATCTATCTATAGCTCGACAGTGTTAATGTTAACGTTAAACAGTAAAAAATTATAATTTTTTGCCAAACTAACTTACATCTTTATTAATTTTTATAATTACTGATGATACATTAAAGAAATTTCAAAAGTTTATAAAATAACTCGAGTTCGAAGCTTTAAAAAAATAAATTTATATTGTTAATGATAATGATGCACATTAGTCATCGAACAAATTGCTCGACGTCCAGGCCACACCACGAGGAGGTTTGCATCATGTGACCCAAAGGAGTTTAAAATTTGTGAAATTTAAAAAAAAAATACTAAATCTACAAAGAAAGGGTATAATAAGACAAAAGTGTATTCGATTATTTTTCAATTCATTTATTTCCCGATCTTTTAAAAAGATCTCGAAATGATAAAATACGATACCGATAGTGTACCAAGTCATCGGTAAAGTGATTCGCATTTTTCGGCGTCTGATAGCGAATCAATGGTAATAACAGATAACCGTGACAGTTTGACCATTTTGCCCACATTTTTATGGATCGATTTGTCACGACGTTGTTTATATTAGTTCATACCGTAACTTCCCCTCTTCGAAAACAACGAAACAAATAAGGGCCGTCTATGAACTAGTTTTCCCCCAGGGACAAGACAATCTATCAACTTATAAACCTTGCTAATATTGCTCGCTATGGCAATTTTATGTAATCTCAGTACATCAGTTTTTCGGGGGTAGGTTGGTTCTTTGCTTTAAGAACCAACAAGAAAAAGCCCGGTTTTAACGATAACCGGATTATCGTAACTATAAATAAATGAAATAAAAACAATATTAAATATCTAAGCATAAAAATGAAACAAAACATAATATATAAAACAGAAATAAAATAAAAAGTACCTATCAGCTATATAGCTGTAATTTCAACTTCGTAGACGCGAGAAAACACGATGCTGAAAAAAAAAGAGAAGTTGAAAATGCGACCACATGGGCGACTGATCGGTAATTCACCCGGTCAGACCGGAATCACCGAAGCAACCTAACTTCTCCAAACCTATGTGGAAGTGGGCGGTACAACGAATAAAATAACGGGCGGAAAAGGAAAAAAGAACAAGAACGATGAAAAATTTGGTATATATAGTATGACATCATTTCGTATGACGTCATTTCGGGATCGTGAGAAATGCACCAATCACGAATACTGGAATATGCACAATATTTTTTACGTTAGAATTAGGATCATAGCTAAGGACTATACCAAAAATTTTTTTGTTAGTGCGCAGAAGGTTGTTTCATAAACAAAATTTTGAGTTATCGACAGTTTTTTAAAAGAAACGTTATGGAGATGTCGTTCATCAGTTAGGGCTCTGACATTTATTACCTAATATCCATTTACTATAGAGGTTTACCCCCCCCCCAGGTAAGGTATTTGATTGGCTATAAGTGTTTTATATGAGGTAAGGTTTTGCTTGACCCCCCACCCCCTAAAATATTACCTAATAAATGTCAGCACCCTTATTAAATGGTGCATCTTTCACGGTCCTGTTTAGAGGTCCGAACCGGATGCAAATTTATCACCCGGATCACCCGTATAACTGAAATCGGGTACCCGGGTAAAAACGGGTTATACGGTATAGTGTGATTTACCAAAATTTACTTTAACTGCTATTAATTTTGGTTTATTTTTTTTTTTTTACAAAGATTACTTGTGCTGTTGTAATATATTTATTAGGATTTAGGATTCCATAAATACAATGTCGTTTTGAGCTAAATTTTGATTTTGGCAATTTTTTTCTTAAGTTTTTTTTGAAGTTTTTTTTTTTTGTAATTTTTATTTTATTTATCACTTTTTGATTTTTTATTTATTTTATTTTTATTTTTATGATAATTAGTCCTCATACCCATTAAATGTAAGCAACTGTTAATCTTCGAATATATATCGATATATTTTTTTATAACATAATAAATAAAAAAAGTACATATAAAAATTTTTATCTTTTATACAGTATCATGCAATATAGCTAACGATTCTGATAACTGACATAATCGAATTTATTTATTTTTTTTAACTGTTATAACTTTGATCGAATTTTTTTTTTAAAAAAAAAATATATATTTATTATGATTTTGATCAATTACTGAAGCGAATTTTGCGTTATCTTATAACCTTGCAGACGGATGTTGGAACCCATAAAGGCTTACCTATTGTCTGGACTTAACTTCCTCCGCTCTGCTCCGGAAATAATCCACCCTAACCAAGATTCGTTAAGATAGAATAGTGAATAGAAATAGCAGTGAACTTTTCTACTATCGCGAATTGGTTAAATATGTCCTTCATACCTAATCGGCCATACAAAAAGTTCATTAAGAGCTTAG
>CAJVPY010000532.1:0-26174 GCA_910591965.1 Dentiscutata erythropus | reverse complement strand
TTGACTGGTCGATACAATGAGTGATCTGTGTAACGGAGAATGAAAATCATATCCATATTTGGACGGTTTCTCCTGTTGTTTAAACTTCGATCTATACAAATATGGTAAAAATTGACACGTGATTCGGCTAGCTTCAAAGCTATTTTGTAACTTACGTATATACCGAGTAAGTTACATGAGTTACAGTATAACAAACATGTAAATTACACTGTCGGATATGTTTTAACAACCCTACGTCTAACCCATCTTCCCCACAGGCAAACTTATTTTTCTCACTCATGACGACCTATAATTTTATCTTAACAATGCACCTTAATTTGATTATCTTAGCCAAAATCAGTATTTACACATTAGTGGCCAAATTTTAGTCATTCCGCAATGTTTGCTTATAAAATTTTAAAAAAGCTTAAGATGTAATTCTCAAAAGCATAATTAATTAACTTTTTGATTAAGTAGATTAAGTAAAAATAAAAAAAAGATGCTATTTAAATTAAAACTTATAAAAGTGTTATAGTTTTCCGTATATAACGAAATTATATTTATTATAAATCGTGTTTATTGTCATGTTTAACCATTTAATTCGGCCTCGAAACAAAACCTACCCAAAATACTCGAAACTAGTTTCAGGAAGATTCTAATCCGAAACTAGTCTAAAAAAAATCGAAACCCCTAAACCCGAAATTTCTGAAATTATAATCCAAAATTAGTTTCAGAATTTTAACCCGAAATTCCTGAACTATAATCCCGAAACCCTGGCTAACCAATCAGGATGCAGGGTCAAGTGTAATGTGAAAATTGACCACATTACGAATTTTAAAAATCGCTTTTAACTCTGAATTTGTCCATGAACCTGACATTTTTATCCTAATGAAATAAAATTCCTTATATAATTTACAGCTGATTTTAAATTTAGCGAGACAAATGAGAATGTTGCTTGTACTAAAGTTACGTATTTCCGAAGATTTAGATGGTTCATAAACGAAACCGAAGGGTTTCAGGAAACAAGCAAAAATTTCAAGTGTCCAACTGATTTTCAAATCTAGAGTGACGATGCATTTCGTTGAATAATAAATTTCTTAATAATATAAAATATTATAATAAAAATTTTATATTATATATATATTTAAGATAAAAAAAACAATATTTTGTGATATGCTAGTACTAAGAAATCTCAGAAGTAAATAAAATTATTATGCCTTACAAATTACGTGTACTATCCTATTTTTAACTATTACTATGTAAAAATTAAAGTTTTGGAAATTTCAGGGGTTTGGATGAGGTTTTGGGTTTCAGATGAGGTTTCGAGTTTCAGATAGGTTTTGGAAGCTATAATCCGGAACCCAAAACTTTCGAATTTGGCACAAAGGGTTTCAGAGCTAACTCTAGTATACGAACAATATATCTTTGTTAGTAAAAAAAATTATGCACATAATGTAAAATGTTATTAGGCGCATGCGCTTTTCGCAGACTGGATCGGGTCGTCCCGTGTCTGACCTGGCGTGGCGCCACTAAAATCAGAAAAGGATACTGTGATTGAAGCAAAAATTTGAATCTTTTTCATATCTGAAAATATACCGAAATACAGTATTATTGTCAGAAGTGTAGCGAGGATTCATCTGTTTGAGCAAAATCAAATACATGTTCGTACAATATTAGTTATAAAAACCAATAAAAATGAGAGTTGGAAGTTTACGTCCCCGCTAGGGTTGCGCCCAAAACTACTAGTTTGGGATTAGGTAGAAACCCAAATAGTACTTATTAGGTTTCGCAAAATGCCTCTAATTTGCCATAATGCCAAACGTTTTTTACATGTAACTAATATTACGGCTAAAAATCCCAATCATTACATGTAAAAATTAGGTTTGAACTCATCCCATATACAGATCAGATCGGAACTCTAATAGGGCGAGATTATTTAATTTATGCAGGACTACAGTTTAATCTATTATTTAAGATTGGATTTCTAATATTTAGATGTGAGTCATCTGGTCACATCGATTCTATCCAATATACCAAGAATGTAGTGTATCAGGCATGGTTTACATACCAATATGATTTTTGTACTCATCCACAAAATCATGATTCTGGTTGAATGATGATTTTCATGACATAATGATCTATTACTATAAATTTCAGGTTTGGACTTGTAATATCAAAATACTTTAGCATTTAATGCTTTCGATTTTTAGCAACCTTTTGATCTAGAGTAGCATTTTGACTTCTGATAACCATTTTTTGCTTCACTATATAAAAATATGCTGATAGGTATGAATCACTGGTTATTCGCCCAGAACCTGACTTAAATTTAGTCATTAAGTTTTTATACAGTATTAATAATCAATTCTCCATACAAACCAAAATATACATGTATTTATCATCATTCCAGACAAAGTTGATTTTTTGGTTATCATAACCCGGTCGGGTTATTAGTGTCGTGGTCCTGGGTATTCATAGCGCAAGGGTCAGATCAAGGGATCATGATCAGGTCATGATCCCAATTTGCATGAATGGCGTGATTCAGGTGTACATGGGAATTAATTAAAAGTTTAAAACATTGATTGCATGAGCGATAAGATAATATGTAATAATCAGTGATGCTGAATAGCGATTAGTAATAATATATAAGGTATTGATCCTAAAAGGGAAAGTACCAAGCTTTTTGAGCTTCTTAGCTTTGAACTTACTTAGTGTAATACAATCTTAGTAAAAAACTATCACCTGTGTGTATACAATCTGGTGGTAGGACCTGTATAATACATGGTCTTCAAGAATATTAGCCAAGTGAGTGAGGATGGATAGAAAAGACCCACCAGTACATGGTAATACCAGGAAAATCCGTGACAATTAGTCCAGAAAAAGAATTTAAATTTATCAGGCGCAGTATTTAACTTGACCAATCAGAATCGAGCATACTTAATACTGATATTTTGAATAAGCATTATCAAAAAGCACCATGCTGATTCATGTTCTAATAAACTTGAATCAGAGGGTGAAAAGACCTAGCAAGCATTAATAGATACACTTACAAGTACACTTTCTTGAGTCTTAAATATGAACACAGATTAGAAGAATAAAAGTATTAATCGATGCACTTTGTTTAAACAATCCTGAAAGAATTGAATCTTTGAGGTATAATCTGATCCAATTAAAACTAGTGATGCAAATGGCTTGGATTGGCTCACGGCTAAGACTGATTAAGCTGAGCTGATCTTTCAGCTCATCAAGCAAAGCTGATCCATTTACAAGCCAATAAATCTCAATTTGAGTTGAGCTATTACTCTAATATATAAGTTTCTTCAATTAATACAGTTGTAAATTTTTTTTACAAAAATATAACCATCATTTATAATACTATACAGTAGAAGGTTCTTTACAGATGAAGTACTGTTCATGTAAGTATATTTTATTTGTAGATGTTTTTAAATAGAAAATAGTAAAGTATAGTAAAATATAAATGCTAAAGTTTCTAATTAACTTATAGAAACTTCAGATAGTTTCTATATACTTGAAACATTAGGTTTTTAAAGGTAAAATCTTTATCCAAACAATTAAATAAATTGTCAATGTCATTGAAGTCACATTGGTAGGTGAGTTTATTATTGGCTACCGTATAAGCGTGAAATAATGATCATGAACGTGATGTTGAAAATTGAGTCCTTCAAAAATAACTTAGATGGTTTCGAATTAGCGCTCATGTGTGTCCTGAATTAATGTGCATCCTAATGTAGCATATAATTTACTGTTGCAGTAGATATACAATCGATACTCAATATACGCATACTCTATAAGTGTACATCATATGCATACACTTTACTTATAATGATCTATTCTATATTATAAGACCATATCATATGTATGTCAAGATACTGCATAAGTTACGTTCTTGATCTTTGTTATACTTGATTTGGTTTGTACCCATTTTTATATATAAATCTGTTTATTTCTGTAAATTCTGTACATTGTAAAGGGATCTGGAGTTCTGACTCTACAAATTTTTTATTATATTATATGTTACTATTATTATGTTATTATTTTTCTCTTTAAATAGTAAAATAGAACAGGAGAATCTTTACCTTTTTAAGAATATAAACTTTTCGACCTGTCCTTCTTAAACTTTTTGCTCCAATCCTTTTTGCACTTTTTGTACCATCCTTGTTGAACTTTTTGTACTGAACTTATGAACCAGCATAGTTTGGAATTTCTGGTTAGTAAAATATAGAAAAGGATATTAGTAGTCACAGCACAGAAAAATGTATAAATATGGAGCTTTTGATACCCCCAGGAGAAGAACTCATTAGAGTTCTAACTTCGAAGACATAATAGTAGAAGTTGTTCTCTTTAATAAAACTTCCTCTTTTCAAAATATAAAACTGATTGTTATATAATAAATCATTTAATGCAAAACCTGTACCCATGTTCTTGTTAAAATAACAGTACCCAGATTTAGTGAGAAAAAGAGAAAATAAAATCCTGATTAAAAATCAAATTCTTTTATACCAAAAATAATAACTATTATTATTGTTTGCTTATTACATTGATCAATCAAAATATCATACAGTTTAATTTTGTAAACACATAATCACATGAAAATCATTAAAGAACTTAAACAATTGCATTTGAATACTAAGGCTCCGGTTACCCTAGAAACTTAAAGAAAAATCTTCTTTAACTACTTACTAGTGTATATAAATTAACAAATACAATTAAAAGCCCAAGAGTTGTATTTATTTTGATATTCAAATATATCACAGCAAAACATGAAGGAACCTCAAAACTCAGACCAAGTCTTCTAGGTTTTTAGAGTCTTGAATAGTAGTTTGATTATTTTAGAGTAGTTAGTTAGTAGATGGCTAGTTTCATCTATTTAAACTATTAAGTCAACATATGTATGTCATGAAAGGCTAAATAGAACTCTACTATCGAAATATGGCCTTACGGATATTAACTAAGGCTAAACTAATCCAAATCTATACACTAAACTACTAAAACTATCAAACTTTATCTAGACCCTGATGGTAAGAGACACAAAAGAGAGCATGGAAAAACTTGTCTGAGTTATTAGGGCCAAATAGAGCTCTATAGTTTATTGGGAATTAGAGAATGAATATGTATAATTATATATACAAAATATTAGCTAGTGATTGCTAGAGATGACTAAAAACTCATTACTTAAGAAATATCTTTATTCAAGTTAAACTCTAAGGCCTTATAAATATTATTTAGCATTTGCTAATTCTATCTAATATATATAACATATCTATTATATCAAACAAATATAACATATATAATATATAGAACTTATCAAATATATCTGATGAATATAATGTATATAACATATCCAAAAAATTCAATATATCTAACAGATCTTACATATCTGATATATCTAAGAGATCTTTTTTGACCTACCTTGATCTACTACACAAAAAAATATTTTATACTACAATTTACTCTTTCAAATACTCTATAACTTAAGTTTCGTGTTTTATGCAAAAAGAACTCACCAAGTCCAAAAAAAGAAAAAAAAAACTATAGTTACTTTTTTTTTAACTAGCCTTCTATATTGTCATAAGTTTCATCTAGATCATCTTCGAATGTAGCATGCATTGAGGCAGCTGCTGGAAGTTCTTGGCAGTTAATATTGTGATTTTGGCCAAATTCATATAGGTGGTCCAACAGATTTGTTCAACACCTACAAGTTTAAACAATTCATGAATATGAACAACAGCTGTGAATTAGTGGATTGTTATCCTTTATCATTCTAACATTAAATATTAGAGCTCTAATCTGTTAAGTATATAACCAAATAATTATCAGATATTTGAATCTGAATTTATTCAGTTATCCTTTTACTATTTTTATATCAGATAATTATCCAATATCTGATGGATTATTCAGATAATTATCTGAATACTTTTCTGATTATCTGGATCTGAGTTATTTGAATGATTTAGTTATAGATGATAGATTTACCTGAATTGGAACTCTATTAATCATAAAGAGTTGTTAGAATAATTTTAGAATACAAATTTTCTCATTCTAATACTAATTGTAAAGAGCTATTAAATGATTGTTTTATTCTATTTACTGTATTTACTATAATGATTGTTTTATTTTATTTACTGTATTTACTATAATTAATTGTTTTACTTTATTTACTAGATATAATTGTTTTTATGTTATAGCAATAATTGCAAAAACTCACATTACTGCTGTTTTTTTTAGCTAACAGTAGGTCAACAAATAGAAAAGACTACTAAGCAGTGATATATTAGCAAGCAATGATCATATGGGCAGCTGTCAATAGAAATCAGACAGATCGACATTTTAAAAAAAATTTATACCTCAATTTTCACAGTTCATATATTAATGAATTTTAATACGATTTTGATTATTTATTATTCAAAAGAAAGCTTAGAACTTAATTTTTCTTTTGAATAAATTATCAAGCTAGCTTCCAAATTCATTGAGATATGAGCTGTTAAAAGTAAAGTATAGATTTTTTTTAAAATATCAATTTGTCTGATTTCTATTAACAGTAGCCCATATGGTTAATCAGGCTCTACCAAAAGCATCTGGTATATGTAACAAATACTAATATATTCAAATTTAGCAGAAAACATATAGAGTACTTTATATTAAAAAGGCCTATTTAGATATATATCTCATTTTGAGATAATTGAGTTTAATCATTTGTTTTAATTTTTAGACTAATTCAAGATTGAGCAAATTTCACAATTTTGATTGGTTAAAGGTAGCAGATTACTATCAAGTAATTACGTAATATGCTTGGCCTTGGACAACCTTGTATAATTTTTCTTTTACATTATCTTCATTTTTTATTATACAAATTGACTTTCATTTATAATTGAAAAATATCAATCAAGTCAATATTTACTTGGATCTATTAAAAACTCATTTTTGAAAAAGTTTAAAATAGGCCTTTTAAATATAAGACAAACTATATGTCAATAACATATAGATGTAAAATAGAAGAGTAGCAGAGCAGCACAACAGCAGCCCTTCAAGAGGCAAAACAATTTTACTCTCTGCCCTACCCTCCTTTAGTAGAATCTTGCTATTTTGTGGCAGCTTAAATATCTCTTTACATCTAGTATTATGGCTTGGTGAAAGACTTGTATATTTCATAACTAATTTAGCTGTAAACATTAGAGTATTTAAAAGAATTTAGATTTTATGTTGGGAGAGTAAATATTATATTTTATTATATACAAGAGTTATAGCAAAATTATCTAAAAACTAGAAACAATATATTAATTATCTTCTCTTTTTATATATAGTGATTCTTTTTATAGTTCTAGCTAAAATTACTCAATTACTAAGAATGAGATAAGGACTAGTATTTAAAATTGGCTTGTACAAGATGCACATATGCAGGTAGTTTTTTTTGTGCAAGAGAAGTTCTAAATGTATATGCACAAGTGTACAATTAAATTCAAATAAGAAAAAAATTTTTAAAGCAAACTCTTTCTGTTTATCACTCGTATACAAATTTTTCCCAGCTTAAATATTTTAAAATACTTTATAACTTTATTTTCTATTAAGTAAACCTTAGTTTTGCTACTAAATAAACTTATTTGTAATAAAAAATACATATAATACTTGAATATTAAACTAAAAACTTTTAAAACCATTGAGAAACAGCTACTTGGCCTAACTCTAAAACAGCTATCTAAATGTACTCTTTGAACTTAGAAAAACTTAAAGAGCTCATTATTCCTGTTATAACAAGCTAAATTTCAAACTTGTAGACCTAAAACTAACAGAAATATACCTTAAAAACTTCTCAAATTTCCCTAAGTTTTTCTCTTTTTTCTCTAAGGGAAAAAACTCTATAGGCGTTTTCTGTGCAACACTAACTATTTTTAGACCATACTACCCACATTTTTAACTATTCAAAATTAGTGGTTCTCTACTAATTACACCAATTTTATTTTAATTTTTAATTAAAATTTAATATTTACAAAATAGAAAATATTTAACTAACCCGAATATTATAGTTTGCACCTATCAAATTACAGTTATGCAACACACTTGTGCCACCCTAGCCACAGTTACACAAGGTACAGCATCTAGAAGATTCTTTAGTGTAATATTATATGAAACAAATTTATACTATCTCAAAGCCTACTACTATACTGTTTCAAATTTATTAATTACTTTCAGATACAATGCCAACTCTTACCAGCAAACCAGCTGATACATTAGACCTTGACTATTTTAACTCGCACTGTAAAAATAGTTATGGTATTGCACTCTTTGAAGGAGAGGGAAAAAGTTATATAAGATCAATTCCTCCTACACAAGCTCCATCAACTTGCCTCACCAAAACTACTAAAGCAACCAACAAAATGACACACTTCTTTCCTGCATCTCCTTCTACTTCTATTGTTAAATGATTATGCAACATACTAAATTTGTCTCCAACCTTAATAATACTTACCAACTCTATACAGACTTTTCTGTAATTAGAACAGAAAAAAGTGCAAACTCACAAGATCTCGACAAAACTGCTATTCTTATTAACCAAATTTCTAATATTACTAAAAATATTCCACTCTCTCCTACTCCCCAAATATGCCACCACCAATACTCACAATGTAGTTTAACAATTGCTTGCAAATTCTACAATGATAGACATCACCTAACCGAAAATATCAATTAATCAATAAAGAAGTCTATCTCACCAACTGTGCAAGCACACTCGCATCTTCTTCTAAAACATTTCAGACAACTATCGTAAATCCAACCAGAAAGATTTAACTTCTCTTTTTCAACAAGCCTTAGATGACAAACCAAAGTATACACAGTCCTCCAAATGATCAACTACAAATTCACTTACCCAAACTCTTAAACCCCTTACTACTACAACTACAGACAACAACGACAATTCAAACAAAGCCAAATCTATCTCTATCTCAACCTCTATAGAAATTGATAGCGATATTTTTCAAAATTTACTATATAATACCAAATTTAACAATAACACTCCTCCTTTTCATGAAATTCCAATTACCGAAACTTTACTTCCAAAAACTACCAAATCCAACAAGAACACAACTTAAACAACCTACTCTTCAATGTACAAAAAACCTCAACCAATACTACTACTACCTCTTCAGACAAAAATCAAACCAAACAAGCCAAACCAAGCCCAATCTACGACTAGTTCTCCAACTTTTCAATCACAGAAGACATGAAACCTAACACCAAATTACAAACTTCTTTTTCTCAACATTTATATAACCTATTTAAAAAACATATTCACAACTTCTACCCAGGCTCCACACTTAAAGCAGCAACACTAAACAAACAACCTCTCAAAGCAAGTTTTTACTATATCATTCATTGCATAGCAGAAGAAAGACCAGACTTTTTTACTAACTATGTCTTTCAAATCAATATCTCAATCAATAAGCAAGCAACTATTCATAAAATTAAGGCACAACTCTTTTTGATGATCACTTAAACCAAAAATTTCCTACTAACGGAAAAAAATACTTTTGTTGGAGAGTTGTAGTTAATGTAGTGGTTTGTCTAGAGGTCAACGTTTACTCTGCAAGACTCCTCTAAAAGACATTGGCATGCAAGCCAGGAGTGTTACTATACAAGTTAACTGGCAAGGTAACAGTAAACCCAGAGGTGGTGCCCTTGTATATAAAATCTTGGTAGAGTATAGGCAAAGCCCAATTTCGTTGACAAAACTACTCAACTGTAACAAAAAACACAGATAATACAACAAAATTTTAGTTTTTTCAAGCCACACTCTTTTACTTGAATAAGTGGTTCTCCTTTTTACTCACTTTCGCTTCCCTATTGGTTTTTCAATTTTTTTTCGAAAAAGTGGGGATTTGGCTTATCTCTCCAAAAGATTAACATTGTTTACTTTCTAAATTTGGACAATCTAATGAATTGCAACTATGTGTTTTATGGATACAGCGCGTTAGGATCAGACCCCTGGCATGAAACCCCTAATAATGGCAGCAGGTGGCTTGAGATACAGATCTACAGACAGCGGCAGCACCTGGCTTGAGACACGAATTAGAACAGGCATGACATAGTTATTCAGAGTCGATCAGAAGGTCTGAAAGAAAAATCAAATATTAAGGCAAAGCTTTACAACAGGAATATACAAATATTGTATTTGTTATATAATTTTTATACTCACCTGACACATGTTATAATAGTGTATTTTCTTTTTCTTTTTTTCTTTAGATGCATCTTCAGGCCTATCCTATTCTCTTTTTTTTGCTTTTTTCATCTTTTCTTATTATGTTAAAATACTGTTTAGAATTTATCTTTTTTTTCAGTTATATTTATATCTTTTTTTCTGTTTTTCTTTTTCTTTTCCTAGATATAGTTTTTTTTCTTTCGTAAATGTGGTATATATTTTTTATTCTTATAGAAAAGTAAGAGATTAACTATTCTGCTCAGATTTAGATAGAAAAAGTTTTAAAGAAGGAATAGGTAGTTTTGATAAGCTAGTAAAAACCTTCCAATGAAGTTTTATTTTGCTTCAAGTTCAGAAGTGAATATTACAAAGAAGAATTCTGCTTATAGCAGAACGCACATGGGTAATTTGAACTTCGGTCACAAAGAGCTGGGTGAGCTAATACTTGTAATTTAGACATTATAAAAACTTGACTTTAGAGACTCATTTTTTGAAAATTTGTAATATTTCTCAGTATAATACTCCAAGCCTAATAAAATAGAGGCAAGATTGCCAAATTGTTTCAAAAAAAAAAAATAAGCAAGCAGCCATTCCCTTTAAGATACTTTTAAAAAATCTTAACTAAATTTACTTCAATCCTTTTCACTAAACTTAACTATCCTGAAATTTTTGCCTCTCTAGCAACTATCCCTCTTACAAACCTGAAAACTGCCTCCAATTTTGCTGAATCTGGCACATTTACACCTTTATCTTCATAACACATACCAAGCAATTGACTATAACAAATTTGCAAAAAAACCTTAGCCTTCATAATAAAACATATAAACTTACCACCCAGATAGGTAGTACAAACAAAGAAAGAAGATTTCTAACAATTAAATTTGATAACAGATTCAATATCAACTTACTTTTCAACCTTTCCATATCTTCTTTTGAAAAGAATTTTTCAATTCCTTTTTTTAAAAATTTCTTAAACCATTTCAATGAATAGTTCGAAGAATTCTTTCCTATTTATAATCACCAATTTCAAACTACACTTAATAAAGACGATATCTACAATACTCTTCAATATAAAATTCGCAGAATTTTCGTCCTTCAACTTAAAAACTACCTCTCTACTATATTGGATACTTTCTGACAACCCTCTTGCTATGAGAATCGCCGTGATGAATGCTATAGACACCTCAACTTTTATATTTTAACATACAAATATGAAAACTGCAGTTATGTCCTAGATCACAAACATGACACAACCAAACTATTTAAAGATTTTTTAACAAAATCCTATGAAGAATATCCAAAAAAAATTGACATACCTGATTTAGAAATCAATCCTTCAATCTTTGGTCCTGATTCTGAAAATGCAGCTACTTTCTTCAAACCAATACCAACCAAACTCCTCAACAAACTAGCAGATCTTGCAGAACAAAACTATTGCTCTAACAATCTCACCCTTCTTTCTACTAAAAGTCAAAATAGTTTCTTTTACCAATACCTCAAAACCAAGCTGCTATAAACTTACAAATACATAATCTAACCCTAAAAGATGCTGTTAACAAAATTATTGCAGAAGTAGTCAGTACTAACTATTTAGCAAGAATCATTACTTACTTTGAACAAGTTCATATTAAAGAATTCTCCTTCTGCCACCTTACACAGTACTACACAAATATTGCTTACCCTGAAGCTGAAAAATCCTTTGCGAAAAATATAATATAAACTTTGAAATCTCTACTCAAATTAAAGATTCATTATTCCTTAATAAATCTCCTTTTCATTAAATTTGTCTTCTACAAACTTCATTAATGCAGCCTTCGCCTCTCTAAAAGATACACTCCTTGTAGTTAGAGAGGAAAATGATGTAAGTGGGCAGGTGGTAAAGCCTATTTATCTGGAAGAATTTGATTATAATGGTATTCTAACACCTAACCAGAGTACTTCTAATTCTTGCAAAACTGTGAGAGCTGAGTATACGATGAGCGACTATATAGAAGACATTCATAAAGTTCATTTTACAATGCCCTCCACACCTTATGATTTATCTATCTGCTTTAATCAATTCCTTCTATCTATAAATTCTCCTCCAATTCAATCTCCTTAAACACTCAATTTCTTCTTTTTATATTTACTTCAAATTGGTTTGTAGGACAAACTTTATAAAAAACTTGTTATATCTGTCAAAACTAACTATAGCGAAGCTTATATTTATTTACCATAAGAGCCTTGCCCTCTACCAGACCATGTTATCTTACCTTATCTCAATACTATCTACCTTAACCCTTTCATTCCTCTAAAATCTAACACCCATATCTCTTATGATTACAATTCTACTTTACTTTTCAATCTCTTATTATATATATATAACATCTGAGATTTTAACAAAAATCTTAAACAGCAAGTCTGGAAAGACTATTGTCTCTCTAATAATCTTGATATTATTTATTTAACTGAAACCAAACTAGCTAGCAACATACTTACTTTAAAGCCTCTTAAAACATCACACTATACATACTTTTAATCTTACACAGATAGCTCGAAAGCTGGAATCTCCATTATGATTCATAATTCCTTAACTTCTCATATATACAATACTAAAATCCATTCCAGGCTATTTTATCTTTATAGATCTCTTCTTCAAGCATAACTTCAAATTTCATATTATCTCAACATATCTTCCTTGTGCAATTAGAATCAAAACCCAAAATAAAATAATTCAATGGATAAAAGATGCCTACACTCTTAATATACTCCTTATAGTACTTGAAGACTTTAACATCTTGGCTAACAACATCCTTTTCTCCTCTATCAAATATAAACTTCTCCAATTTTTCACATATAATAATATGTACAATCTTGTCTTGCACACTTCCTCATCCGCTTCCACTTGGCAAAATTCTAGATCCAGCAGTGAAATTGACTATATCTGGGCCTGCCACACTAGTTTAACTTATCTTATCTCCTTTGATATTGATGATACAGATACTAATTCACTAAGTGATTATAAAATTCTCATTTCCTGTTGGTCCTTTTCACATGCTCTGCATAGCTAACGCAGACATAAAACATGCACCTGCAGAAGAGTCTTTAACTACAAGGCTATAAACAATACAAAATAGAAAGAATTTTCAAATTAAGTCAACACCAATTTCGATTTTAACCACACACCCTCATTAACTCAAACTTCAGAATTTCTTGAAACTACTTGGCATAAAATCTATATTAGCATAATCACAGCTACCCTAAAACATATCCCTAACAAAAAATTTACTGTTGTAATTTTCAATACACATTTTCTTCTAAGGCTACTTACCTACACTCAAATCTCAAAAAACTTGGAAATATTATTCAACATGCTTTAAAACACCAATTACCTATCCCTCATCATCTCAACAACTCTATCTTTTCTCTTAACCAATCCTCAGAACTACATATTCCTCGACTCTTAAGTTCACACCCACTTCTCACTTCCTGGATCTCTAGTGCTAACTTAGAGTAAAAAAATCTTTTTCATGCTTATAACATAGAAAACATTAAAGAAATTAAACAACAAATTTCTGATGCTATTAACAAAAGATGTTCTAAACTTCAAACTCACCCTACTTCTATAATTAATAGTATTCTTAACTATCACAAAGATCCAGTTAAATTTAACAATATCAGATTAAATATTGACATTATTAGTGACCCTCCAACCATTAAATTTCATATTCAACAACACTTTGACAACTGGACTGCTCCTCGACATATTGACTCTGATATTTTCAATTCTCAATGGCAAACAGAATAAAATTCTAAACCTGACATCAACCTTACATAGTATTCCAATACCCTCTCCACTTCACTGAGGTTGAAATCATGTCAACTATCAATCAACTTCCTAACAATAAAGCTTGTGGCCTATCAGGCATTAGCTAAAAAATGATAAAACATGCTGGTCCTAACTTCATCACTGCAATAATATCTTTTTTTAACCATTGTCTTTCCTCTCAAACTATATTTAAACAATGGAAAAAAGGACATATCTTCTCTATTTCTAAAAAACCTATTTTTGATAGCAACTTATCCAATACTAGGCCTATCTGCTTTATAGAGCATATCAAAAAACTATATACTAAACTCCTTACCAACTGTCTTAACCTTGCCCTATCTCAACACAATATTCTTTCACCATTTAACTTTGTCGCATTTTCTGATAACTCCACTTCTATACCTATCTATATTCTTAATAATATAATAGAAGACTCAAACCAACTTTGGCTCCTTTCTCAGAATATGAGTAAAGCCTATAATTCTGTTAACTTTGAACTATTTTAAAAATCTTTGTAGCAAATCCAAATGCCTCAACTCTCATCAATATTCTAACTAATCTTCTATTTGATTGTACTAACCATGTTATTACTAAACAATTTTTACTCAGTTAAAAATAATATTGATTAAGGTGAAACTATTACCCTACTCTAGTGTTTAAAGATAAGCCGGCTTATCACGGCTTGCTGCGGTTTATCACGTGATAACTTCAAATTTATCACCAAGCCAGGTGATAATCTCAACTATATCACGCGATAATTTCAAGATTATCACATGGCTTGGTGATAAATTCGAAGTTATCACGTGATAAGCCGCAGCAAGCCGCAGCAAGCCGTGATAAGCCAGCTTATCTTTGAACACTACCCTACTCTTTTGAAGGATCTACTATGACCCTCTTATCTCCAATATTTCTTCACACTTCTCTGGATATACACTCTCTACTTCTTATCAAACCAGCCTCAATCACCCTTCTATTTATCAACCTAATACCTTTATTTCAGTTCTCACTTACATAGATGATACATTATGGATTGCTCAATTCAAAACACAACTTGAAGAAATTATTAAAACTGCTTTTTTTTTTTACTCAATGGCTAACATTCAAGTCAACCCCACCAAATCCATATTTATTACTAAGGAATCCTCTTCTAACCTCTCATTTCTCAACTCTTCCCTGCAATCTATCCTACTCTATCAGCTCTTTAAATTCCTGGGATGCTGATTTACCCTCAACAACAAACAGTCCTCACAAATCAAATTAATCCAAGATGAAGCTATTCAATTAGCCAATATCACTGGCACTAAAAATATAACTGATAAACAAATCACTTACATTATTAATATCATTATTATTCTAACAACTGAATACTGGCTTCATGATGTTATAATTCCTCTTTACAAATCTTGGGAAAATACCTTATTATAGCCAAACACAAAGCACATCTCTCTCACTCTACCCCCAACAGCAAACTTCTCAACTATAATCTTTATAACATTTACAATATCTGGGATATACAACTACAACATTATACTAGCAACTTTCTTAATAAAATTAATAACTCTTCTACACTTGGTACTACAACACATATTCGACTTCAACAACTCCAAAACAACCTCTGGTCTGCAACTAATATTCTCCAACACCCTTACCCTATTATCAATGGCTCTAACAAACACACTACCACTTTGAAAATCATACAACTTTTTAACTATCTACATATCTCTATACATGCAAATTCAGACTTCTCCTGGCCCAAAACTATAAATGATAGCAATACTCCACTGGAAAACATTCTTTCTAACCGCTCTAAATATAATACTTTCAAACAACAACTAAGACACAAATGCATTTTATACTTAGAGCAACTCTGTTTAGCAGATAACAAGATTTTGTTAAACTGGCTGCAACTTATCTCCTAGAATTCTACATATTCCTAAAGGCAAAAAACCACTTTGGTTCAATTACTTAAAAGAATCTATCCTTATCTCATGCTATTCTACCCCAATTTTAACCTAAAAGCTCTAACTCCTTTCATATCAAACCAACCTTATTCCTAAAACTCACAAACCCGGGTTTTATCCTATTACGATAAACAAATTGTAATTGGTCAAGTTTGCAAAACCTTTCACCAAACAAATACCATCTCTATAACACACTGGCAACATAATATTGATACTTCAATCTCTAATCACTACCCACTACCTCCTATTTCTTGTATACCTTGTTAAGGCTATAATCTCAACTCTAATCGTATTTCTAGTTGTTGTTCTTTAGAAGTATCTGCTATCCTTTCTACCCAGTTTCTAGAAAGAAAAAAGCCAACAAACAACTCAATCTCAATGCAAACTATATCAACCTTATCTACTCTACTAATATCAAATACTCTCTGGAAGTACTACCACTATCTTCAATTAATATTATTAACTCTCCTATATCTACAATCTTTCATAACAATGAAGCCTCACTTTAACTTACTCAAATTGCACTAGCAAACTCATTTCAACATTAATTTGTTTCTACACAGATGGATCTGTTAAACAACTTTGTACCAACTAATACTCTATGAGTATCAGCTGAGTCCAAATTCACAATAAATTAGTTATACAAAACTTCTCTGCTCAAATCTCTAATTGGCCCTCTTCTTATAAGGCTGAACTACTAGCAATATTATCTGTCATTTCCACTATTCCACGTAACTCTAGCCTACAAATTTATACTGATTCACAGTCAATCATATCTAAATATAATAAACTTTTTACTCTATTTTCCCACTCTACCAAAAACTTTAAATTTAACTCTTGGCCTATTTGGCATATACTTCTTAATATCCTAAAAGCCTTTAATATTCAACTTTCCCTTTTCAAAGTTCAAGCTCACTCTGATGACACTTTTAACAACCTTGCAGACCAACTTGTTAATAACCATTCTACTTCCCCAATGCTATCTTTTAACTATATTAATTCTCATAACCCTTACTTTATTCTATCATAGAAAAATAACTTTATTGATAGCTCTTCAAGACAATTCACTAAAGAAATACATCATGCACACATATAGTCTTATGGTCTTCTCAAAACCATACTCAAGAATAGTCTCATTTTTCTTATCAAATTAACTGAAAAGCCTCTTGGCTCTACTTTAATAACAATCAAAAAATTTCATACAACTTTACTGATTCTAAACTAAATCATTTAAAATCCTTCAAAATCAAAATGTTACTTAATATACTACCGACACATGCACATTTTCACAATATATATATTCACATATTTACATCTTCTAACTGCTTTTCTTGCAACAACTTAAACTCTCCCTCTCATTGGTATACCTGTCCTAATCATACTCTTTTAAATCAAATTATTAACTCTTCAATATATGATTTTAGTACCAATTCCAATCTTGAACTTCCTTTCTACCAAATAAACAACCTTATACATACTATCTCCTCACACCCTGCTTTTAATCCATTACCATCTCAATTACACTCCTTCTCTCTTAATTTCATACTCAAAGGCCTCATACCTATATCTCTAATTCAATCTTTAGACCTATTTGAAATCTCATACTCTAACATTTCTCAGCTTATCATTTGGCTGCTTCTCAAAATCTCTAATCAACTTTAAAACAATACCTGAATTCCATACTGTACTAACTTCTCCAACTGGAAAAACTCTTGCCAAATTCCTTCCTATTCTAAACTCAATAGACGATATTAATCTTCTTTACAGTCAACTAATAGAGAAAACAAAATTAACTACACATATAGTTGTCCTTGTGGCTCTGCTGATCAATTACACTTTGATCTTAATACTTGTTATCCTCTAGGACAAGCTACTCTTAAAATTAATATTTGGTCTACTATGTGAATCAAATATAACACTCATATTAACCATATCTTAACAATTCAAACCTAGGTGAGTCTTGATAACTCTAGTAGGTTTAGATTACAGATAATTAGTTTGAGCTTTTAGTTTGAGCTTTTAGTCTAAGCTTTTATTCTTGTTTATAATTTATATTTATTTGTTACTATACAAATTAAGTTTTTATATAGTTGATATATAATTACTTATATAAATTAATTAATAAAGATATGAGCAAGGCCTCATCTTAATACCAAATATATATATATATATATATATTCTGAAAGTTTCATACAATTTGGATAACTTTTTATTAATATATTTTTATATTTTAAATTCAAATTTAAAATACAAAAGTGTACTAATAAAAAGTTATCCAAATTGTGTAAAACTTTTAAGATATGTGTATTTTTTTATTCTGAACAACTCTTATAAAGCTACTTTTACTGATTTACATAAAACTATTTTGACTTATATATATATAAACTACTTTTTCTTAATAAAAAATAGGCAAAAATGGTAAAAAACCTCTATTACCTGAAAATAAGCTACTCCCGAAATTTTTATGTAATTTTTTGCCCAAAAATAGTAGTTTATTTTCAGGAATATACAGTACCTCTTTGAAGAAGGAAAAAATGTTAAAAAAAAAGGCAATTTTGACAAAGCTAGCAATAAGTTTTTAGTGATTTTTTCAGGAAATCATCTAGTAAATTAGATGCCGGAGAGAAGTGAATTATTGCTGTGGCAGATCACACTTGGGCACCATTATGAGCAGCTGAGTGAGTCTTTATTAAAAAGTAGGAGGGTAAAAGATATTGAGTTTATTGCAGGCTTTTTGTTCGAAAACTATATATTTTGATTATGCATAGGGATGTTACGGTCCATTCCGGTCCGGTCTTGGTCCCAAAGACCAGTCCTACCAGAGGACCACAGACTGAACCGTGGTCCAGAACTGGTCTATAAACCGGTCTATAAATCGGTCTATTGGCTGGTTTTCAAAAATAAACTGTGGTTTTAATGATCGCCACATATAAAAAAACCTTACAGCTATCATCATAAATCCTGGGACAATTGAAAAAATTGCCAATGCCTAGTGATGCAGTAGATGATTTGTCGTAACTAGTTGCAACATAGGTTTTAGTTAGTTACGGCTTGAGCCATAATGTAATTGAAACAATTCTACTGCATCACTACAATGACTGAATCGACAAGTTACCGATCAAAAATCTATAAGTTACTGAATTAGGCTGAAATTGGAAACTTATAGATATGGTCATCGATATATATATATATATATTAGCCAATAAGGTAATTCCATAGGCTTTGGACTGATCCAGACCAGTCCTCAATTTAGAACCAAAAACTTGTTGGACTGGTTCAAAAGACCAGTCCAGACCATGGTCTTTGTAGAACTATAACATCCCTAATTATGCACTCCTAATATAATAAAAGCAAGATTGCCAAATTAAAAAAATATATATATATTTTAGGTTAAAAATCTGGAAGCGAATTTGCAACTGTAATTTATAGAATAACTAAAAACCCAAAATATGGTAACTACAAAATAGGTATAGAGTACGTAAAGCAGGAAAGTCTCGGAAATTTATTAAATAGTAAATATAGTGAATTAAATTGGGCTTATAAAGTAGCTAATTTATATTATATAGCTAGAGAACTTAATACAATTCATAAAGCCGATTTAGTACACATTTTCATTTTGGCAATATAGTTAATTATTCTTATATTACTTATATAAGCTAGTGTTACAAGACTTAAATTTTAAAGAACTTTTTAATATATTTCCATATATTGCTCCAGAAGTATTATATACAAATAAAAAGAAATATACTCAAAAATCAGTTATTTATTCTTTTAGATAATTATATCAGAAGTTTTAACTAGATATTATGACATTCTACACAACAAAGATCTAGCAGCCTAATGAGCTTAAATTCATAAATATAGATTTAGATTTACTTTTGTTCTTAATAAATCCTATACTAATAGGCTTAGATTTGTAAATATATGTTTAGATTCGCTTCTAGACTAGACTATATTTTTTTTAGATTTGTATGAGTTAGATTTGTTTTTAAAGCTTAAATTCATAAGTATAGGTTTAGATTTGCTTCTAGACTAGACTATAGTTTTTTTAGATTTGTATAAATTGGATTCACTTCTAGACTAGACTACAGTTTTATTAGATTCATATAAGTTAGATTTGCTTCTAGACTAGACTATATTATTTTTTAAATTTGTATGAATCAAATTTGCTTCTAGACTAGACTATAGTTTTTTAGATTCGTATAGGTCAAATTCGCTTTTAGACTAGACTACAGTTTTTTTAGATTTGTATAAGTTAGATTTGTTTTTAGACTAGACTATATTTTTTTAAATTCATATAGATCAGATTCACTTCTAGACTAGACTATAGTTTTTTTTAGATTTATATAAGTCAGATTTGCTTCTAGACTAAACTATAGTTTTTTAAATTTGTTTGAGTCAGATTCACTTTTAGACTAGATTACAGTTTTTTTTAGATTTGTATCAGTCGGATTTGCTTTTAGACTAGACTATATTTTTTTAGATTCATATAAGTTAGATTTACTTCTAGACTAGACTACAGTTTTTTTAAATTTATATAGTATAAGTCAAATTCACTTCTAAACTAAATTACAGTTTTTTTAAATTCGTATGTGTTAGATTTGCTTTTAGACTAGACTATTTTTTTAGATTCGTATAGGTTAGATTCACTTCTAGACTAGACTATAGTTTTTTTAGATTCATATGAGTCAGATTTACTTCTAGACTAGACTATAGTTTTTTAGATTCATATAGGCAGATTCGCTTCTAAACTAGACTAGGTTTTTAGATTTGTATAAATTAGATTTGCTTCTAGACTAGATTATATTTTTAGATTTGTATAGATCAGATTTGCTTTTAGACTAGACTACAGTTTTTTTAAATTTATATGAGTTAGATTCACTTCTAAACTAGACTACATTTTTTTAGATTCGTATAGATTAGATTTGCTTCTAGACTAAACTATTGTTTTTTTAAATTCGTATGGATCAGATTCACTTTTAGACTAAACTATAGTTTTTTAGATTCATATGGGTTAGATTTGCTTTTAGACTAGACTATATTTTTTTAAATACATATAGGTCAGATTCGCTTCTAGACTAAACTATTGTTTTTTAGATTCATACATCAGCAAATTTAATAGGGCGTAATATTGCGCAATAATTTACGAAGTGTAAAAACACTGTAATATTATGTAATAACATTTGCAATATTGCGAAATACACAATAACACAAGAAATTACGCAATATTACGAAATAAATTTGAAATATTTCGAAACAGATTGAGATAAATATCTATGAACGATGAGAGCAAAATAGTTTGAAATAGTTTGAATTATATTAAAATTAATTAATAAAGCTAAAAATATTTAAAATTAGGCCATCAGAAAATAAAAAAGGGCGAATTATTTCAAAAAAATGCAATGATCGTAAGAAAATCAAAAAATTACGTAATTAATTTACAGAATAAAGTACCCAGGGTCTTATTTGAGAAAACCAAATATAAAGAAATAATTTCGAAATATTGAAAATATACAAATTACTTAATATTATTTAGTAATTTCGAAAAATTTCGAAATGAATTACTAATATTAAGAATGAAAATATTGCACAATAATTCAAAATATTTAAAAATTTTCAAATAAAATAAAGTTAATTAGAAAAAATAGTCATTTTATTAGCCTTGTCATTAATAAAGACGAAAATAAAATAGTTAATTTAAAAATATTCGAATTATTTCGAAAATATTAAAAATAATAAAATATATTTTAAATAAGTATAGTAAATTTTAAAAATAAGAAAACAAAAATATTTAAACTATGGTTCATGTCACCTATAGTCATCAAAGAATATAGATCAGTCCGAAAGTTGGATGTCGATCTTTGGTCACGTGTAATAATTTTTATTGGCCAAAATCATAATACTGTAATAAGCTTTAGCTAGACTAATACTGTAATAAAGAATACGAATGGGCAAAACAATCTTACTAATTGCTCAATAATTACAAAGCAATAATATCACAGATTCACAAACTTTATTGATTAATACAAAAAAAAGGTCAAGTAACTAATATTTAAAGTTAGACGAATGATTCAACCAACTTGTTAACGATCAGCTTTTTAATTACAAATTTAATGAGCATAACGATAGCAAAAAATAGATTTTACTTTTTTATAAGGTTTAGATATTGTCTAATTTATCCAACTCTTCATAAATACTATCCGGGATTCTTCTGTGAGTTTTATACTTCTTTACTGCATATTCTACTAGTTTTTCACTAAGACCATTTCTATAAAGATCCATATAATGCCAGCATTTTCTTGAAAATTTTCTAATAGTTATTAAAGGCACCGATTCAAGACTTTCTGGCACAGTTTTTTGTAACCCTTGCCATGAATAATCACAATTCTCACGTGCATGCCTTTTAGCAGCCCCCAATATCTTTCGATAAAGTTTAACTCACAGTGAAATTTGGGAAAAAAGATGCATTTATGTCCCGCGCCTTCAATTAGTTCTTCAATTGCATTTTTTTGAGCAAGAAAGTCAGGTTCTAGAGATAATACACGGCGTGCACAGCAAGAAACTCTTGAAGTATCTTTGATCTTTTCTTTACACTTTTTACAGTCTAAAACTAACCCTTCAGATGGCCATTTTTCTCGTTCTATTAGCACTTTTTTGATACCTTTAGGTTTGCCTTGAAGCTCTTTATCTAATTCACCATATAGTTCCTCGTATAACTTCACATCTGAATCTGTTTCTGGAAATACCATCGATTATAATTGATTATTTTCTCCAAAATAAGTATCATGCATAATTGGTTGCTTTCCACCTGGGCCTAGATTCATCCTACTTGCAATTAAAGCATCTTCACTAAATGCACCATGATTAGAACTATTGTCGAAAGCGAACACAGCTACACAATCAGGATATAATGTCTTAAAAATAGGAATTGCCTTATATTTAATTTGTTCAAGAAGGTGTTTTGTAGTCCAGTAACCTTCTTGATTTGCGCCAGGTATCAAGTAACATCTTGCTTCTTTAGGTATATTAGGGTATCTTTCTATATCGAATTGTTGTAAGTATAAACATCCATCAACTTTAGTAAGAAATTCACTAATCATGATCGATCTTCCATTTCCTTTTTTTCGTAGTGGCATCCTCCCGTCTTTAGTCCATACACCCCCCGTTTACCATTATTTGAATAAAATATATATTCGTTATGTACTACAAGAACTCTTTCTTTTTCTCCTTGAGGTAAAATAGGACGTATCCTTTCCATAAACTCACCTTCATATTTTGACATATACTTCTCATATTCAAATATTTTTTTTAAAAAAGTTTTCCTATATTCTAAAACATCTTCTCTTTCATGACTGTTATAGTATATACCTTGATGATGTCGTTGGAATGAATAGCCAAGAACCTTGAGCCATCTACCTGCGGTCTTTAAACTAACAGTTTTTTTTTTCAAAATTCCAACACTAGGAAACAACTCATCTTTAATAAATTTTTTAAATGTAGCAAGTGTAATTTTGAAATTTTGGCTTTTAATCCAAATATGGCATTTGATTTCAATATCTTCATCATCGATTATCCTAATTGTTTTTTGATGTTTTCCATATCTAGATGACAGAAGCTTATCATTAAGTAACCAATATTCTGTAAAATATCGAATTGTTCGCGCTTTCCACACACCACCATCAATAAAGACCTTCTGCGCAACCTCCAAACTAGCTTTATTTTTGCCACGACCATTATTATTACTCAACAAACTAAGATATTCAAAAATAGCTCTTTTATAATTATACTCTTTAACTGTTAATATACCATGATTTTGTTCTAATTGTTTTTTTAAATCTTTCGCCCTTTTATTTATTTTATAGACATATGAGTCAGTTTCACTTTCTGAATCGCTTGAGACCTTATCTAACTCGTTAGGCTGTAGATTTGTAACTTGTGTCTCGATGTTATTAAAAAAACTGGTAATTTTTTTGGTACCAACTGCCGCTTTAGTAAAGATACCATTTGGCCTATACTTATCATAATAAGTTGACTTCGGTGTCCTGCCTTTTATATATGGACCTCATTTTATTTTTTCTAATTGGCTGTCATTTTTCCATATTAAGTTGAGTTCTTTAAATTCAGTTTCAATATTCTCAGCATCGTCTCATCCACTATCTTCCTCATCTCCCCACTCTAAATCACTAACATTTAATTCATCATATTTATTTCAACCATCATCTTTACTTTCTTTTCTATCGCTAACATCCAACTCACCTTCTCTGTTACTATTATATAGTTCACCAAATTCATCTTCCAGATTTTCTTGATCAGTTAAAATTACTGAGGTGTGAAGAACTTTTTTGGGATTACAATATTGACCTTCACCATTTCTATTCTGATTTCTGGCTTTTCTTTTTCCTTTGGAAGAAGGTGGCATTTTTATTTTTATGTATGGTTAATAGATATGTGTACGAAATCAATTTAAAAAAACACTTTACGGATGGTCTATAAGATTCATGTAAGTATTTTGAATGGTTTTTTTGATAATTAACGATGTGGATTTATAAACTTTTTAGCTGCATCTTTTCACATTTAAGAAAATCACATCTAATCTACTGTTTGATCGATGACTAATTCGTTATCTTTGAAGTCTTTTTGGCAATTAATGGAAGTATTATTATTTTAATAATCTTCTAACTATTTTTCCCATGTCATTTATTTTTATTTTCACATGCTTTAACACCACCTTATCTGGGATCCGCCCATTTCAATATTGTATTATTACCTGCCTTGTTTGCATTTTACCTATTTTAGTTTTATTAATTTATTAATTTATTTTTATTTTCAACTATAATACTTAATTACTTTACTTTTCAGGTTAGCGCCTTTGAATTGCACCAAAAATCACATTCCATCACATGATCGAGTAGGAGGTAAAGTTATTATTAAACCAATTCTACTGATTAAAAATTTTTTAATAGATAAAGTCTCCTTTGTTTTAAATTTTATATTATTAATCGTTATGTGGAAGTTATTTATAAGATAGAAAATGGAAGATTCACATGTCTTGCTAGCAATGTATATGGGTGCCAGCAAAGGGAAAAGCCTAAATTCCTTATCTAATAATAATTAAATAATAATTACGTGTTTTTCCTTTGCAGCGCTCATGTATTGTATATTACGATAAGTATCTTTAAATATTTTTTTTTATTTTTTTATTTTTGATTATCTATTTATCTATATATTTATTTATATATTATTTTTTTTTTCTATTTTAATCAGATATAGCAAAGCAGAATAGATAAATGGGTGTTATTAAAATAAGGGTTAGAACCGCCTAAAAAATTTTCCAATTAGTTAATTGTTTATTCATCTGGCAGACTAAAGTAATTCAGCCTGAAGCTATGGAACAATTTTTATATGGTTAAATGATTCCAATTCATATGTAAAAAATATAAGAGACAGGTTGATAAATTTATTTTATCGCATTGTATTGAAAATATATTTTACATGACTTCTCGGTATTTCGAATCGACCAATCACGTGACCAAGTTCTGTTTGCTGATTGGATAAAATAAAATGATCGATGTCTGAAATTTAATAATTACTAATAAAAGTGTCCAATATTTAACTTTAATATCTTATGAAAATAAAAAATAACTAAAAAAAATAAACCGTAAATTTGATAGAGAAGCATTAAATTTATTATTTTTATAGTTTAAAATTTTAATTTTACTTTAATAAAAAAACTAGTTGTTGTTTAAAGTTGTTTAAATTTGTTTAATGACTATAGGTGACATGAACCATATTAGATTTTATTTCAAATAGACATTCGCTTATAATATTATAAATAAATATATATAGTTATTTATCTAAATATTTTAAATAATTTCTAAATTTTATTTAATTTGCCTTTATTTCATTAATACTTCGTAAACTTCATGATTTTTTCGAATTAATTTAAAAATTTCGCAATATTTTGATTAATTCTTAATAATTAGCTAATACTAATATATCCTAATCAATTAAGCTACATTTAAGATAAGCGAAATAAATAATAAATTAATTTGCTGATAGAATTTAATATAATCGTAAAGATTTTTTTATACAAATAATACTTTAATAAAGTAAATATCTACAATTTTAGAAATTTATTTGTGCTTCATTTAATGATTTAAAAATTTTGCTTAATTTCGAAATAAATGACATTTATTAGAAGCTTAATATTACTGCA
>CAJVPY010000531.1:0-26175 GCA_910591965.1 Dentiscutata erythropus | reverse complement strand
TATTAAGATAATCTATCTTAATTTTTTCACCAATGAGTCCAGCACCTAAAAAAATATATAATTATATATTTTTTTAATTACTTTATTGATTAGTTAAACATGGAACATAGGCTTGGACGATTTTGAACAATTTTGGACATTGGACATTTTACATAGTGTGGACATGTCCCATGTACAACACTGCCCTAGGGTGACCAAAAATTTTTTATTGTGATCCAACAATATACAAAAGGATCCGGCGTTCATATAAAGTATATGTATTTATCACTAAAAATAATAAAAAATTTAGTTAATAATAGAATAATATTATATAAGTATTTTTTTTTATCAGTATAGGTTCTTTATAATAAGGAGAGTACTGTATATAACCATTTCCTTTTTAACGTTAGGCTTTATTAAAAGAACCTACCTTCGTATATTATGAAAATTTCTTTTAATAAAAATAATTAATAGAATTTTCTAAGTTTGAACCTCTGCAAAGACTACAGCACAATCTTGCAGTAATCACCTATGTGAGGTGATCTCATTTAGGCAACCCAAAAAGGCTGAGCTAGTGGGCTAAGTATTGACACTTTGGTTTTCAAAATTTGTAATACCACTTTTACCAAATAGCTTAGATGATTTCAAAGGTAACTCAACTAATGTTTAAAAAAAAAAAATACTTACTTTAAAAAATATATATATAATAAGTATTTTATGAAGGTGCAAAGTAAAAAAATAAATATTTTATAAAGATGCAATGCAAAGCAAAAAAATAATATTTTATAAAGATGCAGTGCGAAGTAAAAAATAAAAAATAAAAATACGAAAATAAATATTTTATAAATATGAAAATAATACTGTAGATCCAAAATAAAATTCCTGCTTAAATACTGAAATATGTAATCAAAATTAAAAATCAGGTGTAATATGATAGTCAAAACAAATGTGTTTTGTTTTCTAAATAAAAAGTTATGTATAAAACTAAAGCCACATTATAGTTAGAGTTAAAGTCATTTTATTAGTAAAATTTTATGAGAAACATTTTTAATTAGGCACAGAAGGTGGTTTCCTAATTAAAATTTAAAGCTATTTTGAAAAAAGTGAGTTACAAAAGTAATAAAAAATTTGGTTAATAATAAAAATAATATTATATAAGTTTTTTTTTTATCAGTATAGATTTTTTATAATAAGGAGAGTACATAACTATTTCCTTTCAAATATTAGGCCTCATTAAAAGAATTTACTTTTGTGCATTATGAAATTTCTTTTAATTAATAAAATTTTCTAAGTTCGAACTCCTGCAAAGGCTATAGCACAATCTTGCAGTAATCACCTACGTGAAGTGACCTCACTTAGACAACCCAAAAGGCTGAACTAGTGGGCTAAATATTGACACTTCGATTTTCAAAATTTGCAATAACCACATTTACCAAATAGCTTAGATGATTTCAAAGGTAACTCAAAAGGCTTAACTAATATTCAAAAAAATACTTACTTTAAAAAATATATATTGTATTTAAAGTTTAAAGTATTGCAAAGTGAAAAATCAATAAGTATTTTATAAAAGTGCAAAGTAAAAAAATAAATATTTTATGAAGGTGCAATGCGAAGTAAAAAAATAAAAATATGAAAATAAATATTTTGTGAAGGTGTAGTGTGAAGCTGTAGATCCAAAATAAAATTTCTGCTTAAATACTGAAATACATGTAGCTGCCCTACAAAAAATTCTTCACCTCTGTAATTTTGACCAATCAAAATTTAAGATCAGGTAGTCAAAACAAACATGTTTTGTTTTCTAAGTAAAAAGTTGCGTATAAAACTAAAGCCACATTATAGTTAGGGTTATGGTGAGAACAGTATAGGGTTAGAGTTATTTTATTAGTAAAATTTTATAAAGAACATTTTTAATTAGGCCGCAGAAGGTGGTTTCCTAATTAAAATTTAAAGCTATTTTTGAAAAAAGTAGGTTTGCATTGATTTTTCTGATTCTAAAATTCGATTGGCCAATATTACAGGGATGAAGAATTTTTTGTGAGACAACTAGGCTCGATCCAGGACTAAAGTCGTGTACTCATGTGATCATAAATTTTAAAGAAGATTAGTTATAGGACGACATTCATCTGATTGGCTGATATAGATCAATTGCCTAAGTAACTTATTTATGCACTTTAACGTTTTCACTAACAAAAAAAATTGCCATAAAGGCCTAGTTCTAAATGAACGTAGATATTCATTATTAAAATTAATCCAAAATAATCCACACTTCACTTAGAAGCGAATATTTTTACTATATACTGCTAATATTAGTTATGTTAACTGTATATAAGTTTTAAATACCAAAAACAGACAATAAAAAAAGATTGAACATTACATGTAAACTTTAACTTTAAGTACACTGTTTAATATACTATATATTCAGGGTCACTAGTTGACAAAAAATTCATTGGTCAAACTGGTCTAGTCAAATAGTCTGGTCAAATTGGTCAAATGGTCTAGTCTGTTAAATAAATAAACTTAATATATATATATATATATGTATACTATATATTTAAACATCCTGGTCAAGCTTGACATTGACTGGTCCGCACCAACCCTGTATATATTATAATAATAATAGGCTTGTACTAATGCTTACTGTATATTTTACATATTCTGAATATTAATAAAATTAGATTACTAGATTAGTGAATATGACTTTGAGTTAAGAGTAGATCGATGTATAAGTGTTATCATTTCATTAATTATATAATCTAAGAGTCATATCGCATTTAATAAAGGTTGCGATAACAAAAATTAGGATAGAATTATTTTAATTACTTTCAAAATGTAATAAATAAAGACTAAAAGATACTGTACCTTTGTTAATAATTTATTCATATTGAATTTCTGATCGGTTTGAGCTTGGATTTATTACAGTGCCTGACAAAAATTTCCCCACACCTATATCTCCTCATGAAGAGGTGCTACGATCTTGAAATTTTCAGAAAAGTTAGTACATACGTATATTAGGTTGTGTATTTGTTTTGAAGATTTTATAATCACTTGAAAAATTTTTAGATAAGAGCTAAATTTGGAACATTTTTCGTCCAAAAAAAATTTAAAAAAATAATTGAATTCAAAGAAAATTTAATATATCGCCAAGGATAAAAGCTAAAAATTTTAAAAATTTCTATATTAAAATTCAATTATTTATGTAGTAGTGACAAAAATTTGACTCGATTTGGTGAGATAGTTATTGAGAAATTAGTTATTAAAGTTTTGAGTTTTATTTTTATCACGTTTGATTTGTCGATGTCTAACTATTTTTGCATTGCAAAATGTTTTCATGAATATCTCACGTTTCAACAGTCCAAATTTGATGATTTTGGTATCATTCGAATTGTCTTGACGTGATAATTCGAATGATATCAAAATCATTAAATTTGGATCACTAGATATCGAGATAGTTTTGATTGAAAAAACTTTTACTTTGTAATTTTTAAAAATAAAAATCAAAATTTAAAAATTAATTTTTCAATAACTATTTCATCAAATCAAGCTAAATTTTTTATCACTACTACAGAAATCATTAAATTTTAATAAACTAATTTTTTTGAATTTTTAGCTTTAAGCCTTAATGATATATTAATTTTTTTTTAAATTTAATTAATTTTTTATTTTTTTAAAAAAAAGCATTCCAACTTCAGCTCTCATGTAAATTTTTTTTTAGTGATTAAAAAATCTTCAAAAAATGCACACAATCTAAACTATGTATGTACTAATTTTTGGAAAAGTTTCAAGGCTGTAGCACCTCTCCATGAGGAGATATAGGTGCGGGGAAACATTTGTCAGGCACTGTAGTAATAATATCAATTTACATGTTATTCATCCATTTTTAAAATGTAACATTCTTTTTTGTGTGCATTTATTAATTTGTATTTTTTTTTTCTAGTAGTATTAAACTCTTAAAAATTATGCATTTTGATTGGCTAATTATCACAGGAAATCATGGGTAGATCTACAAAAATTAATAAATGTCGTTCTATGAGAGATTAGTATTGTATTATAATACTATATGGTATAATACCAGTATTATACACATTGAGTATAGGTATAATACCAATGGTAATTAGTTTAGCCAATTAAATCGTTTCTGAAAGTTTCCATAAGAAAGCTTCCGAAAGATTTCGATCTTTATACTACTATTTTCTATTATACCGATCGCTAGGGTACTTAAAATTTATAATTACGACTTTAGCCCCCGGATTGAGTCCGAATAACCACAAAACACGTATTACAGCTGGTTTGAAAATTAGTGGAACACTTGAAAAATTTGCTTGTTTTCCAAAACCTTTCAGATTCGCCTTACGAATCATCTAACTCTTCGGAAATCACATCACTATTTTCGAATCGAAGTTACGAAGATAATGACGTGATTTCCGAAGAGTTAGATGATTCATAAGACAAGTTCGAAAGGTTTCAGAAAACGAGCAAATTTTTTCAAGTGTCCCACTAACTTTCAAATCAGCTGTAAGCTGGAATTTTATTTTGAATCTACAGTATTATTTCTGTATTTTTATTTTTTTTTTACTTCGCACTGCACTTTCATAAAATACTTATTGATTTTTCACTTTGCAATACTTTAAACTTCAATTATTATCTGTTATAAAAATTATTATCTGTTATAAAACACACCTATGATGTTTTACACCTAATATATTTTCTTATCTTTGTACTAAGTTTTGTATATAAAATTTTTAATACAACTTTTTTCACGTTAAGGTTAGTGTTAGGGTTAGCGCTAGGGTTTGGGAAGGGTTTTTTAGGGCATAGAACATTTTTACTTTGGAATTAGTGATTTGAACCGATTAGGCCATAATCGGGTAACCGAACCGAACCGAAAAAATTCGGTGAACTTGTATAATCGATTAATCGGTAATCGGTTGACCCGGAATCTATCTTTGTGGCATGTATTTTTTTCTGCCGACTGTAATATTTAAGAGATATGTATAGATTTTATTTGTTCAATACACAAAAAGGTAATCAAAAATTCGCAAATAAAAGAGTGGTCATAAACCTATAATTGAGGCCTTTAATCAGATTAACTTTGTTGATCCAATTAGCTTGGTTAACCCGCCCGGCTAATTCGGTTGGTCCGGGTCAACTGGTCTAATCGAAATAATACGGTTGAGCCGTTTGTATTCGGGTAAGTTAATTCGGTTAACCGATTAGGAATTTTATTACCGGTTCAAATCATAGAATACTTCATGCCGATTAATTAGCCAGTTTTTTGTACATAGGTCTTAGTAAACTCCTTAAACTTTTACGTATATATATATTTTTTTGAATAGTTGTTAACCTTTCGAGTTATCTTTGAGATCACCTAAGCTATTTGGTAAAGGTGGTATTGCAAATTTCGAATACCGAAGCATCAATACTTAGCCCACTAGACAGCCTTTTTGGGTTGTCTAAGTGAGATCACCTAGGTGATTACTGCAAGATTGCGCTGTAGCTTTTGTAGGGATTCGAACTATGCACAAAGGTAGGTTCTTTTAATAAGGACTACCGTTTGGAAATGGAAACGGTTATGCACTCTCCTTATTATAAAGAATCTATACTGATACTTATAATATTATTCTATTATTTATTATTTTTAGTGATAAATACACGTATTTTATGTGAGCACTGGATCCTTTTGTGTATTGTTTATCACAATAAACAATTTTCGATCGCCCTACATGTTGTAATGAACGCTAAAAAACATGTAAACTCAATAAAAATTATTTAATATCGATATTGTAGCAAACATTTGAATCGGTAGACTATGGGGTGCGACGAATCAGAGATCAATGGATTCGGTTATCATTGTCCACCGCTTAAGATTTGGGTATTACTCACCAACTGTTTCTTATAAGATGGGAATATAACTACGCATATTGATTTACTAATTTTAATATAATATATCCCTCAAATACAATAACTGGCTCTTCACACAGTACCTACCTAAATTTGATTCTAAATCAAATTATAGCGATAGTTAGATGATTATCAATTATGTTATCTTTGTTAAAGTTTAAAATTAAACTACTACCAGATTTTGATAATATTCGAAACCATTATTATTCCATAATCATCGATGACTGAAATATAACATGACTTGCTTTACTGTTACCAATTTACGTTTACTCATTAATATAATAAACTACGTTGTGGATCTGCAGCTTGAAGCGAAGCGTGTTCCAAAGTGTATTATGTCAATCGTTAGTACTTACACGTTAGTAAAAATATAGGATAATTTGGGATAATTTGGGACAATTTAGGAATAGGATATCCAAAAACAAATCTTTTCATTTTAGGATAGTCCGAAAACCAACTTTAAAGTACCTTGCTTTTAGAGTCAGTTTTGTTTTCCGCGTTGGAAATCAGCCATCTTAACAAAAGTCCATACATTCCCAATGGCATTCGATGTTTCTTCATCTGCGTCCAAGTATCAAAATATAAACTAATAAACTTTATATATTTGCAATAAACAATAAAAAATTTATGTTTTTTAAATATTTAGTTAATACGTATCACCATTAATTACCGTACAGTATTTTTATTGTATAGATTTTTTTTAAAAAAAATTAATTTAAGCTAATTATTATTCTTAAGATCTTATCAACAAGATTCGGTGTTTCAAAGTTCATTGTTCTATAACCTTTGTTTGATGTTGATCAAGATTGTGGTTTAAATTTTTTTTCAATATGAGTGCTGTCAAAGGAAAGCTTATAATTCTTAATTTTCGGAAACTCCGCTTTTAGAACAGACGATATCAAACTCTTATAAGCTGTTTCTGAAAACCAACAACTTCGTATACAAAATTAAAACATAACTGAACGCCTACTAATTTACAGAATAAACCAAATAAAGCTTAAAATGCAATCTCTAGTTAGTCTTAAATCTAATTTTATCCCAAGTTTTGAGAGTAAAAGCTATAAAAATTCATATATGGGACAAAAGAAGGGATGGAACTATGTAATATTAGTTTCATCCCCTTCTTTAGCTATGGACGTCTCCATATGTTAAAAATTTTTTAAATGAACATTGTTCATAGTTATATATATATCCTTTTATTCTTGTAAAGATCGATCGATCTATATAACAAATTAAAAGGTAATTGGTTCTAAAAAATAATATATATACCTATATATACAGTATACATTCATTATGAGCTAAAGAAAGTAATAAAATATATATAATAAATTATTTATTTGTATTAGAATTTCAATATACTCCAATCAAAATTTTTCTCTTTAAATTATTTGTTACACCATACTGTACACTTGCTCTTTCGTAACGAAATACTCTTAATTTTTTTCATCAATTCAACCCGATGCATTTCACCATTTCATCGAATATAATTCGTTTTTTATCCGTCACACTGCGCAAAGCCCAAATTCCTGAAACTTAATAGAATAGAGTCATCTTGCCTATGTACAACTATGATAGTATATTAAAGCATATTAATTTAATTTAATTCGTTTATAATCTTATTACATAATAGAAAATTAAGCAATTAACTTTTGAAAAAAAAAATTTCCTAATGCAAATATTTTTAAATACTTTATAAAACACTCAAAAATGTACGTACTTCATATAAATATACATAAATACCTGTATCTTGAACGTTACTTTTTATTATTGTATTCAAATCAATGATGGAAATTATACAAATATGTGCGTTGAGGCATTCACCAAAGTTTTCACCCTTTCCTCAACTTCATCTTTTTTATGTCCTTTTTTTTTAGAGAAAAAAAAAAGTATTCAAAAAAAATATATATATTATCAGTTGTTTTTTGAATATAGGAAGTTACAAGGGTTTTAAACGGGAGTGCATGATACAAAATTTACTAATGCAAATACAAAGAGAGAAAAGAATTTGATTAATAGATAATTATTTTATATTAAATATAAATTTATACTTAACATTATTCGTATCAACATTTTTTTTTTTCTTTTCTCTTGATTATATATAATTTTAAAAAAAGCATTGAATCATTACTCTCTACATAAAAAAAAAAAAAAAAAAAAAAATAGATTTAAACATTGCATAGAATTTATAATAAAGAGAATGCGTAAAATTCGACGAAGCAGGTTTCCAAACCTAGAATTTGTGGTTTGTGTAGTGACAATCTGTTGTTTTTGGCCATGGATAATTAACGCTCAAGATGCTACCGATAACGTTAATTCTGACAATACTACTGATACAAATGTTAACGCTAACCCTGTTAATACTACAAATGTTAGCAAATCTAGTAAGTAAACAGATCAACTGTTGATTTTGATCTGTTATATGTATTTTATCATTTACTACGTAGTGTTATTAGAATTAAATATTTATTGAGTATAATCTTCCATTTAATTTTTAAATAATTACGTAGCCTACTCATCTGCTTTAACATTAGTCGATTGGTTATTCGCCGCAATTCTTATTGTCACTGGAGCGTTAATTGGTTTCTCATATATCAAATTTACTAGAATGGCTGGTTCTATCGTCGGTTTCTATACTTTAAGTACGTTTTCTTTATATTATACCGATTTTCTTTCTTTTCATTTTATCAGTCTAAAATTTACCTTTCGTAATCACGTGATCATCCTAAAGGTTGTTTAGCATGGATAGAAATGCTTAATTCGGATCCGGGTTATAGTGATTATAGAAATTTGATGATTCCTTTTATTATCGGTTCTCTAGGTGCTATGCTATTTTTATATTTCAATAAAGTGGGTGTTTTCTTTGTTGGAAGTAAGTATAAAAAAACTTTATTTCCCTAAATGGATTTTTTCACATAGTCTAAGTGTCAGTCCGATTCATTTATTCTTTTAGTATTGGGAGGATGTGCATTTGGCCTTACTACATTATCTGTTAAAGGTACGTTTCATGTCTCATTAAAATTCTAAGTTCGTACTTGTTTATAAGTTTTCGTCCTTACTGTTATTATCCTCATAGACAATGGACTTTTCGCATCATACCTATACCGCCTTATCTATTTGGCAATAAGCGGTTTTATTGGCCTAATGATCATGTATACTTACTGTCCAACCAAAAGAATTTGGCCTTTGGTAAATTATCTTTTAACTTTCTTTCACTTTCTGTTACCTTTCTTTTCATTTCCCTTACGGTCCGTTCTTTCTTCAAAGTGCCTATCATCAGCATTTTGTGGCTCATATGCAATAATTCTAGGTGTCGATCAAATATTAAGATCCGGATTTACAACTGCTCTAATTATTTATCTAGATTTAAATCAAGAATATTCTAATATATTGAAATATAGTATTAATGGAAAAGTTTATGGTTTGTTGGGTGGTGTTTTTGTATTGGCGTAAGTTTTATTCTTTCTTACTATACAACGTCATTTACTATATCATTCCTTCTTTTAATGAAATTTCTTTTCGTAAATTTAAACTTGATCATTCTTTTTTTAAATAGTGCTATAGGTTTATACTTACAGTGGAAGATGATACCTTCTATAATGCCACAAACAAGTGGTAACAGTCCACCAGCCATGAGAGATGATCTAGAAAAAATAGTATACGAAATGAATCCCTCTATACGTAAATCAATGAGATCTAGTAAACTTGACTTTGGAGATATGAATCAATTAGTTACTGTTAATAATGAAAAAGGTGATGCTGAAGGTCCGGAAATAATAAATAATAATATTAGGTATATTGAAAATAATAATGTGAAAAATTCTAAATTTGATCTTAGTAATTCTTGTTATACGGATCCTGTTCAGCATATTGAAAATTACACCAATTCCACAAATAGTACTAGTAACATTGAAAAATACCGCGTAGAAATTCAGATAGAAAATGTGGATGATGATGAAGAAGAGGAGGAGGAGGAGGAGGAGGAGGAGGAAGAGTTTATGGCTGTGGCTATGTAGTAGAATAAATATATCGGTTTTATTATTTGTTTATTTAGAAATAGACAAAATGGTATAATATGTTATTAGGTTGTAATTGTGTAGAAAATACAGTAATATAATTTGAATAAAACTGTAACAAATAATTAAACTCTCTACTTTATTTCTAAATACTGTAGACATTATTATCCTTTAAACCATCCAATTTAGCAGACGAATTTGCCAGCTTAAATAATTGGACGAAAATAGAGCATAAAAAAATTTTTTTTTTTCATGAAAACTTTTATCCCAATACTTCCAAAAGCTCGAGTAACATGTCACATTCAATAGCTGCAATGTTGCATACGTACTCGAAATAATTTAAACAAAGACATATATTTATACAATAGCTGTAAGATAGCTGTAAGATAGATATGCTATTTGATCCAAACTTTTATTTTTCAAAAATCAGTATCGTGATATTATATTATAAAAGATATCTAAACATGATGTTTATAAGGATTTTTTATAGTTGTCATATATATGCAAGAACCTTTTTTTACGGATTATAAAACTATAGTATTTTATAATTAACATTATTTAGATAATTTTTGAGGTACTGTTTTTTACAAGATAATAAAACTAGTATGTGTGGCATTTTTACTTTAGCTTAAAAAATAGAAAATATTGTTTAATAAAATTTTAAAAATTGTATAAAAATAAAAGATCTCCTTTAGTATAGCTAGGCAATATAGAAATATTATAAAATTATAATCTAACCCTAACTCTAATCTAACTCTAATTTAAACTATAACCTTCACCCTGACTTTAACTATTTATAAATTGCTTAAATTAGTTTAAATAGTTATTTTTATATATTATAATTATAATCTTATAATAATAATTTTATATTGCCTAGCTATACTAAAGATTAACCAAAAAAAGTATAAAAATATCAATTTCTTTAAAAAAATTTAAAACTTTTAAATTAGTTTAAAGTTAAAATTTATTAATATATTCATAATGATTGATCTTTAGTATAGTTAGGCAATATAAAATTATTATAAATAGTTAAAGGTTATAGTTTAAATTAGAGTTAAATTATAGTTAAATTATAGTTAAATTAGAGTTAAATTAGAGTTAAATTAGAGTTAGGGTTAGTACTGTATAAAAATTAGTAAAATTTGAAAAAAATGTTTATTAAATTTGATTAGATAGATATTAAAATATCTAATCAAAGTTTAAAAAAATTATAGATTTAAATAATTAGCAAAAGTATACTACATATATATTATCAAAACAACCGTAACTTATTAATTTTTTTTTAAATTCTATACGTATACAATATTTACTGTATATACAGTATATACAATATTTTTTAATAATATAATAGTTTTTTAAATTATTAAAATTGCTAAATAAAATAAAGAAATATTATTTATCAGCTAATTTTTTGTAAATAATACTGTAGAATTTTTTATATTTTTCAAATAATTATATAGTAATTATATATAAATACTGTATATATACATGCAATTTATTAGCATGTTATTTTAACACCCACTTCCCTACTAAAAAAAACTATAAATTAGTTACTATCCATGAAGTAATAATCTAGCTTTTGTAATTAATTATGTCTAGTTGTCACATGTTTTTAATGATTAACTTTAGAACCACATGTTTGATTCGTATCGCAGCTAATTAATTTAATTGGTTAAAGAATTCTTTCATAAGTATGTAATCATTTACTAATTATATAGTTTAAAAGTTTGGATTGATTCATTGCTAACTTGATCAATTTCGATTTGTATCACCACCGTGAAGTGGACATCACTAGTATGTAATCCAAACCTGATAGTTTCGTCATGTACTTAATCAAAAAACTGGTTTGGGATTTTATCATAATAAAGTTCCAAATGTCATGATATCATAAAGTATCATTTTATTTATCAATTTCGTATTTTTAATTAATATCGATGTCATAAAATTATAATTATCCCTTAAACCGTTTTCCAGGCAAATCTGCCTTGATTGATCTGTGATTAAGCTATCAAATTATATTGGATTGTAGTCTATATCGTAGTAGATCTAAAGTTAAATTGACGGCTTAAGGGATAATGATTTTTGTAACAAAATCACCCAAAAAACTGACATAATTATCAATTTGTTACTGCTTACTGTAACTAGTTATGATACAAGCTTTAGTTAGTTATGGTTTAAGCTGTAGAAGTTACTATCGCTAGACCAAAATCAAATCCAGGTAGATGATCGAATAATGAAACATTATTTCGATAATTCTAAAGTTTTGAATATTTATTGACAATATTTTGATAAATTCTATTATTGTCTATTAATAGTAGGGCTCCGATATACTAATTTAACTAATTTATCAAAATTATATCAGATAAAATCTAGTAGTGCATAGATCGGTAAAATCGTTAAATTTATTAGTGGTGTCTAGTATTCTAAAAATTGATTCATAGTTTAAAATTTACAAAGTAAATTCTTAGCTTGAATATATATCACAGGAAGTTCTTACTAGTTTAATCTTTAAAAATATTTAAATAATTAAAAATCCTAAACTGTAACTTCTTTTTGTTATAGTATATCAATCAATTAATGCAAAAATTCTTGGAAAAATGTAGTTTGTACGTGAGATGAATCAATTTTTGGATACCAGTCTTCGCTAGTGAATTTAATGATTTTGTCAATCTATGCAAAAATCTGCACTATTGGATTTTACCCCAATTAGTAGGGTGTTTAGGATTATGATGCATTTGAATCGCATATTAATTTTGCATAACCCACATAATATGTTGGGGTTCTAATGCATATCTAATAGTGCAGGTCATACAGTGATAATCATTAATCAATTTTTTATAGTGGCGTAGTGGTAGCAAAAACATATAAAATTTAGATTGCAATAACTCTTGAACAAGCGAACACACACATATGAAATTATATTTGTCGGGTTTTTTTAGTGTACTCTTTAAAGTAACAACGCTTATTTTTTTAATTTTTCAATTTTTATTGTTGAAGCATAGCGGAGACTTAATTTTCATACAAAATGGTCGTTTTTGATGTTTTTTTAATAAAAAAAACCAAAAATGTAACTTTAAAATATTTTTGTCTACTCGTATTATATTGTACAATGGTGATCGACAAAAATTACGTTTTTGATATTTTTGTTAAAAAATCATCAAAAAACGATCATTTTGCATGAAAATTTGGGTCCTCCGTGTTACTTTAAAAAGAACACTCTAATTATAAAAAAATTTGATTAATGATTTTCACTATACATCTGCACTATTTGTAATTAAATATGTATTAGACACCCTAATAATACGTGTGTACTATATTGACATCCAAACTTAGATCGAATATACAGCATAAAAATAATAACCAATCACAATTACTTTGATAATGAGATAATCTAATTTTCTCTTCGAATCTAAGTATCTAAGTTCAAAATGCATACTGGTTTAATCAAATTAACGATAAGCAGTCTAAACTATGTACACATATATTTAGATACGGTGTGAAATTATAATATATATGTCGTAAGTGGAAATGGAATACTGTAAGTGGATTTGGAATTTTCTAGTTAGGGTTAGGGTGTACATATGATAAAATCAACCCCGAAAATGGAGTATTTTATATAAATTCCGTATAAAATCAACCCCGAAAATGGAGTATTTTATATAAATTCCGAATCCACTTAAATTCCGTATAAAATCAACCCCGAAAATGGAGTATTTTATATAAATTCCGAATCCACTTAAATTCCGTTTCCACTTACAACATATATATTAAAGAATTGCACGGCAAAACTAAAATTTTATGATCAAAAAAACATGTGAATTTTTATTTATAGCGCTATATAATTTAAGTAAAAAATCCGCATAATTTTGCATAATTTACAATGCATAATTTGGCAATATTCGCATCATGGACACTCTAACGCGACATATTTCTGCATATTTCTGCATATTTCAAAAGCCAATAACGTCAACACTTGACAAATCAGAGTCCAAGATATCGTCACATTACACCTAATGTTGCAATAACAAATAAACGGAAACCGATTAGACAATATATAATATATATTGATACTATATTTAACATTACCGTTATCCAATGCTAACAATTTTGGTAAAATGGTTTTTTGCCATTTCGTTTAGCAATTTTAATTGAAACTTTATTTCTTGTAATGCTGTAAATATAAGCTCATTAAATTGCGTAGCGTAGACTTATGACATCACCACACTTAGTTACGTTACATATAAAAAATTACATCAACCGGCTTATAAAATAAAGCAATTGAGCCGTAATAAGTGATGCACCCCTAAATGGAAAAATAATTACATAATTCTAAATTTGCTAAAACTAGGATAGAAAAGACCTTGTGATTAAGAAGTCAGATGATTATATACATATGCAGTCATTCTCTAAATGTAGTTTTGTAAAGGTCAATTTTTCTGGGGATATCGAGGCAGACCCAAAATGTCTATGCTATCAATGCTGGCCTAACTTGATTTAATTCTGTAGGAAACTTTATGTACCCGGTTCAATTTAAAACTAAAAACCAGGTACTGTATCCAGTAGATAAAATACGCTCAAATATGAGCGTGTATCATCTAATTTATAATTTATAAAATTTGATCAACCAGGATCACAATGCTACAGAAAACACGTATTCGAATAACTGTGAGAGATATCGTCTTGCAGAAGTTTCTATGTGCATTTGAACCTTTCTCAGGATGGTACGTGATTTGGTGGATCGATGTAACATGAAATTTTAATCTTAACAAAAAAAATGTGTGAAAGATTACAAATTGTTGAGAGGCGTTCTGATAGAGCTTAAATTGTAATCTTCGGTCACAAATTTTACTTTTTAAAGACATTGTATACTTCTCATGACATAAGCGACAAAAATTGTTTGTTACATTTTGTTACATTTTGACGGAAACTTTTTATCATGATTAAATAAGCATAATTATTTGAGCGATTATGAATCTTATTTAGATTGTGTATATATAATAAATTTTATACGTACGTACGTAGAATATTTTTGCTAAAGAATTATTCCCACCAAAGTATACTTGTATTTTGAATTATATATATAGTATATATAGTATATATAGTATATATAATAATTCCGTAATTTCTGTGTATATGCATTAAATAATTATGTGCATGTTTAAACAAGCAGAAATCCTAAAAATTAACGGGTCACTGCATATCTTACGCTGGGGATAAAAAGAACTATTTTAGTTAAAGCTTAAAACTCTCGTTGTTTATGTTTAAAGCAGTTTCTTTGAAGATTTATGCATAGAATAGGTGGGAATTTAGGGAACAGGTATAGGCCCTTCAATAAATGCTTCTGCAATTAATGACCTTCCGCAATAATCGACGACAACAAAGGAATCAATTGTCTAATGTGTAATTATCCAATCTGGATGCTGCTTAAAAGCCCAAGTACCGAATTTTGTCAAATCAGGAAAGCTCTAGTTATCATCATGGCTGCGAGTCTTACTTAAAAAGGAACGTTAAAATAAAACACCTAAAAATTTGAATTTGGCTGATTTTGTACCATTTACAGTTAATACAGTATTAACATCTTCCTAGTTTCTAGGAATCAAAATAATATAAAAAGCGGGCTTCGAGTTTAGGAATCAAAAAATTTTGACATATTTCAGCATCTCTTAAAAAATAAAACTAAAAAAATATATTTATATCGATTTTTTTTAATCTTAAATAAAAAACAAAAAAATAATGTCTAATAATTGGGGTGACTTTTTTACTAACTCCTTTGCCGACCTTTCGAGGCGCTTATCGTTGAATAATAACAATAATAATGATGCTAATAATGACACACAAAATACTACCAAAAATACTCAGACCACAAGAAGTGTTATGGAAAATGGTATGCTGTTTTTTTTTTCTTTGTTTCTTATTTAATTCTGAGTACTTACCAAATCTTTTACCGAAGATTCCCCATCTCAGCCCGTAAAGCATACAGAAGAATCTAACAAAGCTAAAATTGCTCCCGCAAAACATACCGAAGAAGCTAAACTTTCTCCTCCTGTCAAGAAGCCTGGAGAAGAACCACTCAAATCTCAATATCCCCCTACTCCTTCCGCCACAAAACACGAGAAGCACGAGAAGTCGGGTGTCGATGAAGATGAAAACCACCCTGGTAGACGAGATCCGGCAAAGTTTGTATTGATTCTAAATTTTTTCTCTATTTTTTGGTTGTCTCCTATTAACATTTTTTTACAATTTAGTAAATGCGCGGCTGTTATTATAGGAGGGGAATTCAAAGAACATCTTGACCTTATCGGTAATTATTGATGTTAGATTACTTTATCTACCGATTAATGATTAATTAAAATAAAATTGATGTGAAATTAATTCCCCTGCATTGCCGATCAAACTTGCGTAACTTCTATTGTTGTACCCTGTACCTCTATGTAGGCCGTGACTTTTCAAAGGTGGACTCCTACGCACGTGCCACTCCCGCATCCGAAACTAGTTCGGTAGAACGTTTGTCCAAGCATCTTACTTCACGTTGGAACGATCCTATAGATAAATTACGTGCAATTTTTGTTTGGATTGCGGATAACATTTCATATGATACCGATGCTTTCTTTTCAGGTACAGTAAATTTTCTTGATAAATGTCATGTATTAAAAATATAATATATTTTTATTTAAAAAAAAAAAAAAATCCTAATAGGTAACATCCGTCATCATGATGCCGAGGATACCTTGAAATCGCGTAAAGGTGTTTGTGATGGATATGCTGAATTATTCAATGGTTTAGCTAATCATGCTGGATTGAAGACTTGGAAGATTACTGGCAAAGCAAAAGGTTTGTTTTAATATTACTTTTGGGTCTTTTTTATCTCCACTATCTAATCACATGATACGACCAACCAGGCCACCACTTTAACCCTGGCGATGATATTAATAGTAAGAAATTTGCTCACGCGTGGAATGGTGTTGCATATAAAGGAGAATACCTCATTGTCGACAGTACTTGGGGTTCTGGACATCTAAGTGGCCAAAAATTTGAAAGACGCTTTGAACCATTTTATTTCCTTACACGTCCAACCTATTTCATATATACTCATTTGCCTGATGATCCAAAAGAACAATACATATCACCTCAACTTACTACAGATGATTTCCTTAATTTAACTCATGTTAAACCACCATACTTTGCTGCTGGTTTGGAATTCCGTGAACTCCTTGGAGATACTATTACTGTCCAAGATGACTTGATTGATTTGGAAATTGCAAGATATCATGTTGATGAAGGACAACCATTACATGCTGTGCTTGGATGGAATGGTAAAGAGCATGAAGTCTTAGTTCAAAGGGTGATTGGGTATGATTCAAGTGCAGGACACGTCTATAGACTGCAGGCTATGTGCCCAAGTCGTGGTGAAGGAAAACTTGAACTATATGTGATGTTTGAAGGTAACAAGGTAAGCTAATTTTTCTTTTTTGTTAATTTCTCTTTTTGTTAAAATTAGTACAATTTTATCTTGATTCGTATTCTTAATTTATCTTCATTCATATTCCATTTATAGGGTCCATTAGCTGCAAGCTTCAAGATCATAAACAAAGGAAGCGGCAAAAATTATAGTCCATTTGTCAAAACCTACAGGGTCCCATTCAAATTTACCATCCAATCACCAATTCATTCAAACCTAAAATTCAATAAAAACTATAAATTTGAATTTTCAGTATTGGATTTAAAGGAGAGCGAACATCCCGAATTCTCCTTAATAACTCCAGATAAAAGTCTCCGAAAACTTCAAAAAGCATCAAGATGTGAGGATGGAAGTGTTACCTATGAAACTGAAACGACAGTTGATCAAAGGGGTGATTGGAAATTGGTATTTTCGTCGAATGGAAAGAATTTCGATTTTATTGCGCAATATCATGTTGAATAATTTCTCATTATGTATACATTATGTCATGTAAAAAAATCAATGAATGATTTTTTTTTTCTTTATTTATTTGCCCTTTATGTATGCATTGTATCATGTAAATCAGTGGATGATTCTTTTTTTTTAATCTTTATGTATAGTTTGTTTTATTCATTATCGCCATTTTTTATTATGTAAATTTCTGTACATCTGAAAAATTTGATATCTCAACTTCAATAAAAGAAATCTATTTTATATATTTTATCTATTTATCTATCTATATATTATAAAATTAACTATTTAGGAATTAAAATGAATTTTTTTTTTTTTTGTTTACTGTTGCATGTTGCATTTCGAGAAAAGCTGAATTTTTATAAAATGAAAACGGTTACATCGTACAAACTTTAATACGGTAAAGGTCGAACAATAAATAATTTCCTTTTTTGGATTTCATGTTTTAAGATAAATATGCAGGTAGATCTTGAAGAAACTTCACAATTTTTAAATTTAACACTTTTTTAAAAAGACTAATTTTACAAAATATATCTTAATCATGTCAACAAGACGAGATCCAGGAATAAGAATAAGTATCGATAGGGGTGGTACATTTACCGATTGTATTGGCATGGTCCCTGTTCCAATTTCCAAAGAATACCCAACAGGAAGACGCGAAATTGTAGTAAAACTTTTGAGTGTTGATCCTCAAAATTACCCTGACGCTCCTCGTGAAGGAATTAGAAGAATATTAGAAATTGCTACTGAAAAGCCTCACCCGAGAAATAAACCAGTGGACACTTCTCTTATAGGTTTCGTATAAAAAAAAGCTTGCAAATTCTTTATATCTGTCTGAAAAATTTAATTGTAAATATAACGAACTGAATTATAAACTGGCTTAAATTTCTTGTTTTTAGAGTCAATTCGAATGGGAACGACCGTTGCTACTAATGCTCTATTAGAAAGAAAAGGAGAGAAATGTGCACTACTGATTACCAAAGGCTTTAAGGTATGATTTCTTGATTTAAGAAAATATACAGATTTTTTATCGATCGTCTTAAAGTGCTAAAATATTGTTACTTTTAATCAGGATTTATTATTGATTGGTATTTATTAAGAATTATATTATTTGAATGACGCTTTCTTATCGATGAATTTGTTAAATTTATTATCGAAATAAACAGGAAATCAGGCTCGTCCCAAAATATTTGATCTTTCCATTCGCAAACATGACGTTTTGTATCAACGAGTTGTGGAAATAGATGAGCGGTATTGTCATCCATTTGAATTTTATGTTTTAATATCCATTAATACATTATTGCGTCGACGTGTTTCGTGTTGATAAATGACTTTTATTGTAAATAGTGTAATGTTGGTTGGAGATGAATCAAATCCTCCAAATGAACTAGCGAATGGTAGCGCTGATATAATTAGAGGCATTTCTGGAGAATATGTAAAGATACTTCAAAAACCAGGTACATAATCTTATACTTGATTTATACTTGATTTCGTATTCAAGCACCAAGCATATCATTATTCTATTTATCCAATTTAGATACCAACAAGATAAAAAACGATCTACAATCTTTATATGATGAAGGATTTCGAAGCATCGCGATTTGCCTAATGCATTCATACACATTTTCAGGTGAGCACAAAATTTATTATTTTCTACTTAAAGATCAAAATATGTAATAGCTAAACTTTTTATTATTCAATTAATACTACGAAAAAAAAAAGATCATGAACGTTTAGTGGGTTCAATCGCGTCTACAATCGGATTTACACATATATCCCTTTCTTCCGCTATAATACCAATGATTAAAATTGTACCTCGTGGTACATCTTCAACAGCCGATGCATACCTAACACCATGTATTCGTAAATACGTTGACGGATTCGTTTCGGGATTCGATGAAAATTTGGAAAAAAATGCAAGACTAGAATTTATGCAAAGCGATGGTGGCCTTGTACCAGTTAATAAATTCTCTGGGTTTAGGGCCATACTGTCAGGACCTGCTGGTGGTGTTGTTGGTTAGTACCCTATTCCACAATTTCCATAAATGTTGTCAAGTTTTGATGCACTTGCTTGTTGATTAATTGTGACTTGATGGTCAGGCTACGCGTTAACATCGTATAGTAAGAGTGAGCCCGACCCGGTAATCGGTTTTGATATGGGAGGTACCAGTACAGGTTTGTGTTTTATACTTGTATTAAGGTAATAAATTGGTCTCTTTTTTCGAAAGTATTATATCACCATTTCAAATTTAGATGTGTCTCGATTTGCTGGTCTATTTGAACATGTATTCGAAACTACTACTGCGGGAATAACCATCCAAGCGCCTCAACTTGATATAAATACAGTAAAGTCTATTTTATATATTTATATATATATTATTATTCTTTTTTTTTTTTTTTGCATTGCGAAATATACAAATTTATACGAAATTTTATTGCAGGTTGCTGCCGGTGGTGGTTCGCAGTTGTTCTTTCGTAATGGAATGTTTGTTGTTGGACCAGAGGTATGTTCATTTGCATAATTAAAGTATAGCAATTGAGAACATAGGTTGAACATGGCTCAAATTGTTCGGTTCGATTCGATGATCTGATCGAGCCTCAGAATACGTTTATGAATAACTTTAGTATATATCAAATTTATTTATTTTTTTTTTAGAGCGCCGGTGCACAACCGGGACCTACATGTTATAGGTGTGTGAATATTTGTACATTACATTAGAAGATTAAATTTATATGTACTAACATTAACGGATGATATATACTTTTTATACAGAAAAAGAGGCCCTTTGACTATAACTGACGCAAACCTATTACTAGGCCGGCTAAACATTGATTATTTCCCAAAAATATTTGGCCCTTCCGAGGATCAACCGTTAGATGTGGAGGCTACTCGTCTGAAATTTCAATCGCTCGCTGAAGAGATTAACGCTTTTGTAGGAAATGATAAAAAAATGAGTTTGGACGAGATAGCATATGGGTAAATTTAAAATATAATTTAAATAAGTTTTGTCAGATAAGTTTAAAAATCTTTATTTTTTAAAATAACTAGATTTATTAAAGTTGCCAACGAAGCAATGTGTCGTCCCATTCGTGCTTTAACTGAAGCAAAAGGTTACGATACTTCAAAACATATTCTTGCAAGTTTTGGTGGTGCTGGTGGTCAACATGCATGTGCAATCGCACAAAATTTGGGTATCAAGAAAATTCTAATTCATAGACATAGTTCGATATTGTCCGCATACGGTTTAGCGTTGGCTGATGTTGTTCATGAAGTTCTCGAGCCTTGTTCGAAAACTTATTCAGATGACTCGCTGCCGTATTTAATGGAAAGAATTAATGCTCTTTGTGATGCATGCACAAAAGAGCTTAAGTCGCAAGGATTTGATGAATCGCGTATTCAACATCATATTTATCTTAATTTACGATACCAAGGAACTGATTTTGCAATTATGACTTTAAAACCCGAGGATTCTTGGGACTTCGCTCAAACTTTTGCTTTACAATATAAGCAAGAATTCGGTTTCCATTTTCCGGATCGAAAAATCTTGGTAGATGATATAAGGATCCGTGGTATTGGCAAAGGCTTTGAAATTACTAAACATGATATATTTGATGAAATAAAAAGTATTAGTCCTATACCGGTCTTAGAAGACCAGTGTGATAGTACGGCTCTCGTTTATTTCGAAAATGGACGTATAGAAACTCCTCTTTATCTTTTAGAGAAACTTAAAATTGGAAATACAATCGCTGGACCAGCAATGATTATTGACTCGACCTCAACAATTCTCGTTGCACCAACATGCAATGCCTTGATTACGACTTCGCATGTTTTTATTACTGTTGGGGATGACACCAAATCAAAAGTAACTACTGAATCTGATCCGATTCAATTATCTATATTTGGCCATCGATTCATGAGCATCGCTGAGCAAATGGGAAATGCTTTACAAAAGACAGCAATTTCAACAAATATTAAAGAGAGGTTGGATTTTTCTTGTGCTCTTTTTGGGGCTGATGGAGGATTGGTCGCCAATGGTATGCCTAACTTTATGTCTATTTATGAGAAGCATAAGTGATTTTCTTTTGATATTTACACTGATATTTTCTTCTCAGCTCCACACATCCCCGTTCATTTGGGAAGCTTAAGTCATACGGTTAAGTATCAAATAGAGTATTACAAAGATACATTGGAAGACGGTGATGTAATTATGACCAATCACCCGCAAGCTGGTGGATCACATTTACCAGGCAATTATTGACCCCAACTTATTATATTATTATTATTATTTTATAAATGACGATTGACTTGACTTGTTATTTCTTATTTGTAGATATTACTGTAATAACTCCAGTATTCAATGAAGGAAAAGTCGTATTCTTTGTTGCGTCAAGAGGTCACCATGCGGACATCGGCGGTATTTTACCTGGTATGAAATTATTTATCAAATCCTATTACAAAATTTCAAATTCAAATTATCTAAGACGCGTTGTTTCTCAATATATAGGCTCTATGCCACCGCATTCAAAGGAATTATTTGAAGAAGGAGCTGCTATAAAATCATTTAAACTCGTTTCGAAAGGAAAATTTGATATTGATGGTCTTACTAATATATTATTGCACGAACCCGCTCGATATCCAAAATGTTCTGGGACAAGATGTCTTCGTGATAACATTGCAGATATTAAAGCTCAAGTAGCTGCAAATCACAAAGGCATTGGCCTCGTGAAAGCATTAATCCAAGAGTATGGTTTAGATGTAGTTCAAGCTTATATGGTATATATTAGGCGAAACGCCGAATTATCGGTCAGAAATTTCTTGAAAAAAATACATCACCAATTAGGGCAAAATATTTTAAAAGCAGTCGATTACATGGATGATGGAACTCCTATTGAATTACAGATAACGATTGATGAAAAGGATGGGTCGGCTATATTTGATTTTACTGGCACTGGACCTGAAGTTTATGGTAGGAATACATGACTTTCTCTTTTCTCTGAAAAAAAAAAAAATTAAAAAATTAACATATATATATTATTCTATCTGCTTGCCTATTAATTTCAGCCAATACCAATGCACCGCCTTCAGTATGTTGTAATATTTCGCAATTTCTTGCCTCAAACTCATCGTATAATTATACAATTATTTTGCCATCTTAGGTCACTTTCAGCGCGATTATATATTGCCTCCGCTGTCTTGTGGATGAGAATATTCCATTAAATCAAGGTTGTCTCACTCCAATAGATATTAAAATCCCTCCAAATTCTATGCTAAACCCATCTGACCAAGCAGCTGTTGTTGGTGGTAATGTACTAACTTCACAGCGCCTTGTTGATGTTATTCTCAAGGCATTCCAAGCATGTGCCGCAAGCCAAGGAGATTGTAATAATTTGACATTTGGGAAAGATGGGAAAGTAGTTGATGGAAAAATGATTGATGGATGGGGATATTATGAAACAATTGCCGGAGGTATGTGATAGTTAATTCTGCCTTTAATGAAAAAACGTATATGAATCATGCATCTGTTTTGATTCATAGGTAGCGGTGCTGGTGAAACTTGGGATGGGCAGTCTGGTGTACATGTAGTATGTAAAATTAGTGCTGTTTGATTTATTTTTACTCGTTTATATATGGCATATCTGACTAGTCTTAATAACAATGATTTTTCTAGCATATGACTAATACAAGAATAACAGATCCAGAGATAATCGAACGAAGACTAGACCATGCTGTTATGTTACGCGAATTTTCACTTCGTAGAGGTATGCATTATAAATTTCACAGAATTTACATAACTATCGATCTATACTCTTAACAATATATTATGGTATATATAGGTTCAGGTGGTAAGGGTTTGCATAGAGGTGGCAATGGAGTAATCCGTGATCTTGAATTTCGTGAGCCGCTTCAAGTAAGCTTACTTACAGAACGAAGAGTATTCCATCCATATGGATTAAAAGGTGGTAAAGATGGTGCAAAGGGATTAAATCTTTGGATCCGTAAAGGCAACGTTAAGGGGGGAGATCGAGTACTTAATTTAGGTAGTAAAAATAGTTTTAAAGTTGGCGTGGGAGATCGTGTTGTGATTTGTACGCCAGGGGGTGGCGGATGGGGAACACCAACTGAAAAAACTAATGATGATATGGACATTGATGAAGCAATTTCAAGATTTTTGTAAATTAAATTTAATAATTTAACTTTGTTAATATCAATATTTAAAAAATAATGTGAATACACAAAATTGTCGTTATTTAACAACAATACTATTACCTCAATAGTAATTTGAATCTTAAAAAATATGATCATTGAATGGTAACCAAATTTAATGTGACAGTATTTAATTTTTGTAGTAATTTCTATTTCTGGTCAAACCGTAATGTTTCTCCCGGGCCGAATGCTAATCTTTTGGCCAAAATTATAAGATCGGCGGCGTTAAGAAAATTTAAAAAGTCGCCATTAATTTCATTAATTTTGGGAATGATTATTTGGCCGATTCGATAAGTTTTTGATTTCGATGTGCATATCTTAGAGATAATTTATATCGATATCACTATTTTTGCGCTTCAGATTATACTAGTTCAGTTGTTATTATTTCAAATTCAATAGCATTTTTAATAGACGAACAAGCTAATGATTCCTAGATCAACCGTTTCAATATTTTTTCATTTGATTCATTTGGGCCTTTTTATTTAGGTCACCAAATTTAGATTTACATGTGAGCATTGACCAATCAAATCATACATTTATTATATACCGTATATACTATAAAACCTGTTTTTTATTGTTGTTATAAGCTATTACTATGTCTACACTATTTTTTGATCAGGTAAAAAATTTTTTTGATCAGAAAAGTTGAACTTAAGGACGACTGCTTGACAAAGTTTCATGATAAATTATTATGTGACTTACCAGAAGTTTTATATGACGCTTTGTCATTAATAAGATTGATTATGTAAAATTCATTGTTTTGATTGGATCTTCACAAATTTAGGGTCACAAAAATTCGGGGTACTTTGCAAATTGGCTGATATGATTTATATTACATAAATAAATAAAATACTTTACAGATTTTTACTATTATTTTGTTTATAATTTTCAATGCAGTTTTGACAAATATTCATTATGGCGCATTTGTAAAATATCTTCAAATTTTGAAAAATTTGACTGCTAATATATAAATAGTAATTTTGGCTAAGACTAGAAAAATAAAAACCATTTAAAGTCCAAAGTATCAATTTTTTTATGTCACACTTGATCTAGCCAATAAGTATTAGTTTTCTATTGTTTTTTGATTGTTTTTTTTATATTATACCTAATCTATCCAATCAGAATTTAGAATTTGTTAATACAGATATCAAATATTGCTCTATTTTTAATGTTTTTTAAACAATAATGTTTTTCAGACAATAATCAATGCTTCTCAGGTTAAGGTGTGCCATTATAATAAATTTATATGTTTAATGAAATGTATCAAAGTGGAAGATGAGTTAGTCTATAAGAAAAATAGATTAGATCCATACCAATAATATATAGATATATGTTTAATATTTAAGGTGAGGCCTTGCTATTATTTTTATTAAAAATTTTTACATAATAAGGTTTTAAATTTTAAGTCTAGTGCTAAAAATAAGAACTTAAATATCTAATAAATCTAATCATAAGTTAATTTAGATATTTATCTGCAGCCTAAACTTACTAAAGTAGCCAAAGCTTATCTAGATTTGGGATAAATTAAAAATATGTAAAAAGTCTGTATAATATTTAATCCAATTAGTATATCAAAATAATACTTTTAAAGAAAATATTTGAGTAGTATTAAATATGTTAGAAGTAGAAAGTATGTCAATAGAATATGCAAATATTAGAAATAAATTGCCAATAATTTTTTTTTGGATTCAATATTTAGAAATTCAATAATAAATTTTGGTTTAAACCTAAATTTGAAGACAAAAAATCAATTAAATTTAACAAACATACTATAATATAATAAAACTTGGTTTGTTTGGAATTATAATTTGAATTATATTTTTTTAGTTTGGTTAATAAATACTTGTTATAAAACTTTTTTTTTTCTTCTTATATAATATATTTATTACTGTATTATAAAAGCTTATCTTCTATTTAGAATCTATTTTGTTTTTTGTCAAGTCTGTTGCTTAACAAGAACAATCTTCATTATAAATTTCTATACAGACTAAATATACTAAATATACTAGATATTAGGGTTGTAAATAGAGTATATTACTTTAGAGTAGGGTTCCAAGGTTTGAGTTTGGTTTGATTTAAGTTTGATCAAACTTAAAATCAAACCAAACTCAAACTCTAAATTTTTACTAATTTCAAACTCAAATCAAACTCAAACTTGCTATTTTCAAACT
>CAJVPY010000530.1:0-26192 GCA_910591965.1 Dentiscutata erythropus | reverse complement strand
AAGCATTTTCTCTTGAATTTTAAAAAACTATAGTGGTTTAAAAAATAAAGTAGCTTATTTTTGAGTATAATTTTTTTTCAAAATGTAGGTAATTCACTGAAAATAATATATAACGTGTCTAAAATTGATGTAATTCACCAAAATAGTCAATTATGACCTATTTTAAAATTTCTATCAATTCGCCGAAACTCAACTTTGGACCTTTGACCAAAATTTTGGCAATTCGCTTAAAAAAAAATATGACATATATCAGAGATGTCCGGGGTCCTGTTATTATTTATTTGGCAAAGTATAATCCAAATAAGCTCATGGGAGATTCTATTTCATTAGACACATTCTAATTTGGAAGGAGTAAACACTGCTGATCTTTTGGAGGAGATATACCAGTTTTCCTACTTTTTGGCCAAAATTTTTAAAAAATTCCAAAATAGTAAAAATATAGTGGAGGGTCTTTAATTGCAGATACTTTCAAAACTTCTAAGAAGTGTGTTAAAATCTAAAACTTCTGTTGTTTCCCCTGTGTTCTTCTTTGAAGTAACGGCCTTTGGGCTTTGTTGATAAAGTAGAAGTCTACTTTGAGACTTTCTCCCTTCACCAAGGTTTTTTATGCAAGAGCACCTGCTAATTATCTTGTACAATAACGCTTCTGGCTTGTATGCCAAATATCCTTTTAGAGGAGTCCCCAATAACCAAAGTTGACTTCTAGACAAACCACACTGTAAGACCACCTTTTTCTAACAAAAGGTTTGTTTTCTGTTAGTTGAAATTTGGTACAAGTGATTGTTGAGGAAGATATGCTATTTGTTTTTTTCTTTATTTATATAAAGAAAATATATAGTTACAAAAACTAAAATACAGCTAGACCTCTCTAAGTACACACCCTTGGGACCACACTTCAATAACATGTATATAGAGAATAATAAGAAAAAGTGAATTTATAGAGGTCAAATATATATTTGGGCCTGCACTTGAGTATGCATTTAGAGAGTGTGTGTACTTATAGAGGGTGCACTTAGAGAGGTCTGACTGTACTTACATCTCATAATCTACTATGCTAATTTTAGCAATTTAACCACCATTTTAATTATAAGACATATTTTATAACTTTTATTAGAAGCTGAAAAAGGTTTACTTAGTAAAAGAAAAAGTTTTTAAAAAACTTGAAGTTTGAAAATTCCAAAGACAATAAAAAATATTTAGTAAACATATTTTTACTATTTACTATGTTTTGTTACTGAACATGAATTTGACCTAAAAGTTTAATATTGAACCTAAAATAAACATGAGCTTGACTTAATGTTCAATATTAAACCTGAACTGAACATAAACTTGAGTTAAAAGTTCAATATTGAACATGATTGAACTGAACCTGAGCCTGAACTTGACCGAAGTTTAGTTCAGTTCAGATTCATAAGAACACTAACTTCAGTTAGGAAACCATTTATTATATTTTCTAAATTTTAAAATTGTACTAAAATATTAGTAATTTGACACATTTTATAAACTTAAATAACCTTTTATCTACTACTCTATTTTGGATGAAATAACTACTAAAATTATCTTCTTAATAAGATGATTCCAACAAACCCAAAATTTTCAAAACCCAATCACTAGATCCCAAGATTGTTAAGGTTTTGTGCAGAGATAACGTATATATAGAGTGGAGAAATTAGTTAGACCATGTCTGACCAATTTACCCACCCTATAAGTACGTCACTCCTGCATAACCCTTAAAAATCTCAGGATCCAGTGATTGGATATTGATAATTTTGGGCTTATTAAAATCGTCGCATTAAGACAAACATTTTGGTAGTTGTTTTATCCAAAAAGGGTCAGTAGATAAAGCGTTATTTAAGTTTATAAAATATTTCAAATTATTAATATTTTAGTACAATTCAAATTCAGAGCATGCCTTCGATAGAATAAAAAGCCTTTGCTGTTAATTTTACATGTTCATGGTAGTCCTTGGAATCGTATTACTATGGATTCAAATATAATTCACAGGGGTAATTTCAAGAACAGTAGCCCAGTAATATCTTCGTGCTCTTCACTTCACATGATTAAACACTCGGCCTAGTTAAGGTTAGTGTTAGGGTTAGGTGATAGTTTAGGTCAATTTGTTAATGTTAGTAAACAAATGACAATATTACGTGATTTCAGATGATGTGATGATCACTGAGTTCATTGTTCTTGAAGTGTTACAATCACCTTATTTCGGGGAATTTATCGATAAAAGGGAAATATATGAATGACTAAATGAGTCCTACAAAATGTGAAGAAATTGACTACTATAATGTAATCACAGGATTCATGGGACTCAAAAAGAAATCATACGATAATAGCAAGAACTTTTTTGTTATTCGTTTATACTAACTTTATTACATTACTTGAATGCAAAGAAAAATATTAATGATTGCTTTATTTGATACGGTAATACGTTAGCTCTTTTTTAGATGCAATATATAACTTATTATATTTACCGCTCAATCCAAAACTATTATTATCTCAAAAAATTCAAATAGTATAGTTATAATTGCTTTAATTTAATTTTTTTATAGAATCTTTTGGGGTTGTGATTTGTACGTACGTATTACGTATGCAGATCTCGGAATTTCCAATTTGATTGTTGATGGTTACAATTGCAATTGTTAGGTTCGTGTGATAAACAAAACATATTGTGGCTATATACTTATTAAGAAAAAAAATTGTCTTTGAAATAATTGTAATACAATACATGAAACAAAAGAGAACAATAGAATGAGATCTAATCAATTGATACTATGTTAGATAATGTGTAAGATAATGTGATCAATCATATAAGAACCGCTTGAATGCTATCTAATGTAACAATATGCAAATACTGAATTCAGTACCCAATTTTGGATATAATTTACATTGTTGAGGGCGGGCGTTACCGAGATTAAAAGTGTCTCCCAATTTCTCCTGCATAAAAATAAAGTTACAATAGTACTAAAAAAAGCTGTATCTGATTTCAGTATTCTAAATTTCTGATTCCAATATTCGAATTCTTGGTCTGCCGTCAAAACTTATTATGAATACTATGCTCTGATTATGAGACTTATTTGAAACAAGATATTTTTTATTCTAAAGAAGTAAAATTTTACATATTAGGAACGGTAAAAGGCATTTTTTGATAATTTTTTAAATTTTCCTAAAAATCATTGGAGATTTGATTGATGATGGCTAGAACTGAACTAGTATATTAGATGGATTTCAGCTTCAATCATATTGTAATTACCGTAAAACATGAAGTTATTTGGTATTTGTTTTAAACAAATAATCGGGTTAAAAAATAATTTTCTAATCACAACAAGAGTTAAGGCGACAATTTAAATAGTTTTTTATTCAGTTTTTGTTAGCTATAGATATAAAAACAGGACAAAAACTATATATCAATGTTTGTATCAGTTTTATTCTGTTTTTATATCTTTAGCGACTCCTTTCCGAACATTTTTTGAATAATGCCAACAAAAACTGAATAAAACCAAGTAAACTTTTTTTATAGGGCTAGTTATAATAGATCAGAATTTGTAATCATTTCGTCAAATCAGGGACAGGATCTATAAGCGTCCAGAAACGTTGGAAAATTAATAAACTCACACCGGGTTGATGTTCCTTATTATTTTTTGTACTAGCATAATATAGAAAAACCCAATAATACAAAATTAAATATGTACAAATTTGAGTATTTTAAAAGTGTTTAATTAGCTTATACTTTATTAATTCCTTACATAAAGTTTCTTAACATATTACTAGATATAAAAATTTTTTAGATGACTTAACGTTTAAAGATTTTGCCATTTTGTTAAACGATTTTGCCATCCACGTTAGATTTGTTAACCAAATTTTCCATCATTAGATTCGTTAAACGACTTGCCATTATTAACCTTGAATTTATTAAACGATTATGCCATTAACTAAACGATTTTGCCATTATTAACCTTGAATTTGTTAAATGTTTATGCCATTAATTTTGGATTTGTTAACGAGTTTTGTCAGTATCTCTGAATTTAAAAACTCTTAAAGGCCAAAAAATAAGAATGAAAATTTACTTAACTATATGTTCGTAATTCTTTGAAATGCATTGTTTCAAAACTTCAAGAATGACATTTGCTTCTGGTCGATCTGTTGGGTTTTCTTTCCAACCACGTTTATAAAGTTTTATGTATTCTGATGGCATATTTTCCATCGGCTTTTCTCTCCCACCTTCTAGTATGTGAAGAATTATTCCTTCAGCTGACATGTTTTCAAATGGCATATGACCACTCGAGATCTCCCAGAGAAGAACGCTTAAACTATATATGTCAGATTCTTTGGTGAACGTGAATTTGCATGAAAGGTTTTTCAGAGCCTGTGGGTCAATAAACGCTGGATTTCCGCAAACATTACGCTCAATTGAGTCCAAATTTCCAAACATAGAGAGATCAAAATCAGCAATCATCATTTTCCCTTTATGGACTAAAATGTTCTTTGTATGCTGAAATTTAAAATTACGTATTTTTCTTAAGCATTTTACAATTATAATATCAATTTATACCAATAATATATGCTTACCAAGTCGCCGTGGATAACATTATTATTATGCAAGAACATAACACCCAATACTATTTCTTCGGCGATACGTACTTTATCAGCTCGTCGTAGATTTAAATAATTCTTCTTTAAATAATGTCGTAAATCCCCTCCTTCAGCAAATTGCATAACTATGCCAATACAATATGGATAATATGGATCCATTGTTTTAGCATAATATTCTATAATATTTGAATGATTGCAAACTTTTTGCACCATTTCAAACGTTCGAAGAGTATCAGAATTTTTTGAGAATTTGAGAACAACTTGAATTTCATTCTTCCATTTAGCCTTATATATATATTTAAAATTTCCTTCGTACATCTTCTCGAAATCAGTGAATTCATTGTAATTACAAGATTTGATGTGTTTTTCTACCATTTCTTTTCAAGCCACGTTGTTGGCGAATTGGTTGAATAAATTTTGATTGTAATAGTGAGATATATTCTTCTGGATTATTTAATTTTGATTATTTGTTATTACACGCTTATATATGATCTCATAATGGAGTTTTACGATTTATAATCTACTTTAGCCAGTATAAAAAAACAATTCCAGTAATACTTGTTAATTCCCGATTTTACATTAAATACTCTTGGCCGGAGGAAATGATAAAATAAGTCGATAATTTAAACTTCCTGAATCTGGGCGAAAGCAATTTTTAAGCAGATTAAAGCATTATTTAGATTGATTGTTTTAAAATTATTTTGGTCGGCGAAAAGGTATTAAATAGATTTTTTCACTTATTTATTTAAATTTATTTTAGGCAAATTTAAATAAAATTTTTCTTAAAATATCGAACCGATAGATCAAAGCCTGCAAAGGATGTTTCAAAACTATAAAAATTTCCTGATTGAAAAAGAAATTCATCAAAAAAGTGCATATAATAATAAAAATAATATATTGGCTAATTATAAGGTCATACAAATTTAACCACTTGGTTTTATAACATGAAACTTTTAAATATGCATTAATTTTCAGTCTAATTAATAAAAAGAATTGATATCTTCACAATATATATATATACTGTATATTTACAGGGTGGATGAAAAGTCTCTATACAGGTCCTTTTTTACTATCTAGCTAAGATTTATATACTTAATTTTAAATACAATTTATATATAATATTGCAATGATTACTATTTTAGCAATTAATAAAAAAGGGGCCTGTATAGAAACTTTTCACACACCCGGGGTATATATATATATATATATATAGTATATAAGTTGTGCGTGAATTTGAAATTGAGTTGCGTCAGACTGGTGAGATGCGTCAGATCAATAAATCCATTATTAAAATCGATCGATTTTTGGAGTCAGGTAGTTTTAAAATTTATTTGTAAATTAAAATCACGTGAATCATATAAATTACTACAGTGTAGGACACTTAAAACCATATAAAAATAAACTAATGCAAAAAATTTTTTATATAATTGATAAATTTTTAGTTAAACTAGAAATTTTATAAAAAAAAAAATTATTTTTTGTTTATTTTTGAAGCAATATTAAATTAATAAAGTTAAAATTTTGGCGTTTGATAAAAAATTTTATTAGCTTAGTTTCACAGAGCTCGAACAATCAAATGATTAGCTTAATGTTGCAGGCAAAAATTTGGCGCCAATATATGTTTTTTGTGTTCAGCACTGTACCTGGTGTTGTGCCCTGGATTGGTGAAGGTAATTTGTAAGCGCAGATATTCGGATTATATGTATGACCAAATTATCCTTCCATTATCTATCGGACTATCTTCCTAATTATCTATATATTTTAACTATCCTCCCACTTTATCAATAAAGTGACTTTTATATATTTACAACACTCGTACTCTATACCCGATTTAGTTATGATACATTATTAATCAAATAAATGTAATAATAATCTATGAATTATCTGTTATTTTTGTTCTTTAAATTTTCAAAGGTTATGAATATATAAAGATGTTGTGAAGAAAAATCAATCTAATAAATATATAGAATAAAATACATTTATATAACGATAAATTTATTACAATGAAGTTACTGAAATATCTAACGAAAATTTTGCGTGTAAAAATGAGTAATAAAGTTACAAATTATGAATTATTTGAAAAAATCATCTATTTTGTATATATTAGCAAGTTTTGCAAAATAACCAATTTTAATTTATAATTAATTATAAACTTTCATAATATTTTAAATTTCGCATATCACTAAATGGAATGTCTAACGAATTTTAATAATTTTCCTATCTTGAATCAAAAATATCTGATCTACAATTTAAAAATTCTAATTTTATTTTCTTAATAAAAAACATTAATAAAAAAATGTTATATATATAAATTAAAAAAAAAAGATATTTCATGTTAAAAATTGTTCTTATCAAATATTAATGAGAAATATTATAGATTAAAAATTAAATAATATATTGAAATTATTATTATTATTATAATTTTCTTGATTATAATACACCACATTTTTATATTGGCATGAGTGTTAATTTTGATTAAGACTAACGGTTTTACTTGCCATAATAATAAATATTAAAAGGGCAATGAAGTTACTTTTAATAAGTATTTAATGAACTAATGGATTTTATCGTAAAAAAAATATTTTAATATTTTATATGAGAGATAACATCTTGGAAAGGGAGCAGGTAAGGCATTACATTTGTTAGTTTAGCTAGGCTTTGTTATCCACTTTTTATATTGTTTCATAAACAATAATCAAACTCATAATGATTTCGATCTATCAGTGTTATCTTGTGATTCAGTGATTGAAATTTGATAATTTTAGTACCATTCGAACCGTTTTGATGTGAGGATACGAATGATACTAAAATAATCAAAACTGGATCACTGAATCATGAGATATCAATGATAGATCAAAATCAAATTTAGTGTAATATTACGAATTTGGTTAACAAATCCTGTATTATAATAAGTTTAGCTTGACTTGTTTCAAATACGTCTCATTACCAGAGCACAATTTCCGTATAGTCAATAATTTTGACCGCGGAACAAGAATTTTAGGAATTGGAATAGGACATTCAATTTAGTATATACTCATATTTCAAGATCAAAAATTTGCTCAAAAAATATATGTGCAACAGAGTACAGAATCAAATTTATAATTATGCAGGGCACCTTGCATTTGAAATTGTGGACACGTATTTGTTTTTGTTACGCCTCAACAATGCAAACTATAACTAAAATTGGGATACTGAAATCAGTATTTATATTACATCAGATTGTATTAGTATTCAAAATGATTGGTCGCATTATCTAATACGATGCCATTGGCTAATTCTCATTTATTGTTACAAAATATTGTACGTAGTTCCTCTGTTTCACTATTATTTATTATTATTCAATGAAAAGGTTCTTAAATAGTCAAATACTGTACGTGTATATAATATAGTTTCGTTTATTACACGAATCTAGCAATTGTAACCATTGCGACGTATTGGGATGTCACTATACCGCTAATCAAGTGATTAATCAAAACTATACAGTATTAATTTAATTAATAAAAAGTAATGACCTATTATTTTATCATATCGTGTAACAATTTGTTAGATCTCACTATGTACCATTTTGATTGACGGCTTCCCCAAATATCATCATAATATGTCATCGTATTGTAAACAAACATATTTAATAAATAGATAGCTGCCCGACGTCATCGCGCAACGGAAGTTTTACAATAAAAGTAAAAGCAACCAATAATTGATCTGAGTAAAAAGAGGCACTTTGTAAAAATACTATATTGGAATTTTTTGGCTGTTTTTTATTGCAGATTATATTTTTATTCTAATCAATTCTTTTAGAGTAAAATCCGTCAAATGCTAGATTATTGGCAATGAAAGTTATCTGACTATACAAAATTTAATACTGCAGATTGTTGGAATTATCAGAATGACTCAGGTTATTTTTGGCAGTGTTCTCAATCACCTAAACTAGGGTTATTCAGAATTAATAATCAGGTTCTAATTTGAATAAATTAATAAAATTAGTTATATATTCGTTATGAAATATATAAATTCAATTTTTTTATGTCAGGTTGCAAAAAAGTTTTTAGACAGAACTACTGATAGAATAAAATGCTTATTTTATATAACATATACACATTTTATAAAATTTTTATAATAAAATTTTTTGATTTTATATTATTCTTTTAGAAGTAGTAGAAATTTATTCAACATTTATTTTCTTTTTAGAATTTTATTTTTATTCTTAATTACACTAGCATTATGAATATTAACTAAATTACAATTTAATTTTTCTATATAGAAATTAAAATTCATATAAATAAATTAAAATTTTTTTAGATTCTTGATAACAATATTATATAATTTTTTCAAATTTAAAAGAAGATATTTACTACTTATTAAAAAGTAATAATAATTTTATTTTAATTTTATAAATTCATAGAATTAAAATACAATTTTTAATAGTTAGTTATCAAAACATCATCATTTAAAGTTTAAAAATTTAGAAAATTATTAAACCAAAAAACTATATCTAAACTTTAGATAATAACATCTTAATAATTACTAGATAAATAAGAACTATTAAAAGCTCAAAGAAAATTTTATTATTGCATATACTCTTATTAGAAAGTAAAAAATGCCAGAATTTTTTAATAATAGTGAGAAAAGAAATATTTAGCACTATTTCTTGTAGTACATGCAGTAGTATATAGTATTCACATTCATAGATTTAGCAGGTGATAATAATTTTTTATAATGTTTGATATATATTTATAGTACAATTATTTTTACATAGATTAGTCTAATAAACTGGGTATTTATAGAGTGTAATTATACAACCAATCAAAATCCAGAATTTGCACACATATATACAAATATAAGAATTACTATACTTCAACAATAATGTCTTTTGGACAATTATTCAAATCTTTTTTTTTTATTAATGTTAATATCATATATAGAAAAGCGAATAACTTTTACAAAGTATTACATGAATACATAATAGTTAATCAGATATATTTTCTATAAACATCTAATTTGATGTGACATTACACCTTCAATTTTCTGTTTTAAAGCTAATTTAAGTTAATGAAACTACTATTAGCTAAAAAAAGGCTGGGAAAACCTTGTTTAATATAAAATAGTAAGGCATATATATATTTAGATTGAAATAGTTTTAATAGGGCTAGAGAGATACTGTAAAAAATATAATAATAATAATAAAAACTGAAGTTAGAGAAAAAAAATAAAAATAAAAATAAAAATAGTAAGAGGAGAAAGAAAAAAAATTGAATTTATCTCTGTAGTGCTATATATTTAAACTATGATATATAAAAAGTTATAAGAAAAAGCTATAAATAATAATTAAAGTGAGAGAAGAAAGAAAAAATATATATTTCCATATTATAGTAGGTAATACTACCTTGGTGCACCTGTTCTAACATACTACCAGAAGGTTTGAACGTATAGCCTTGCAGTGCAATATGCTCTAACCACTGTACTACAACCAACAGGATAATAAAAATCATTTTTGTATATTTTTTAAAGATTTGTTTTAGATAATATATACTAAATAGATTGCTTAATTTGGTTTTGTATTAGTTGTCAGAAAATTTTGTGTTATTCGGCATATATATTTAAGATTTTTGTTTAGAGTTGGTTTATACTTCAAGTAAAGATGAGTTTATGAAGTTATTTTAAAGCACACTTAAAAAGAAGTTTTAAAAAAAGTTTGCCTCCAAGAAAAATAGAAGATTTGCCTCCAAAAGAAAATGAAGATTTGTTTCAGACTAAAGTAGTAACTTTAACTCAAGAAGAAGAAATACTTTTATCACAAATTGAAGTTGTGAAGAATATTAGTAAGATTTCAGAAGAGTGGGCTAAGGAAATTTATCCCTATAATTTTTTGTTAGTTGAGTTTTCAAGAATGGATAAGTATGTATTTGTATTATTAATATAGATAGGTTGGTAAAAGGGTTTATATTTTGCAAGGGTTAAGTAAGATATTAATTATATAGTTTGCAAAATAAAGAGAAGTCTATAAGAAAAAGGTTGGAAGAAATAGAAGACTGAATATGAAATTAGACATCAGAACAAGATTCAGAAAGTGGTCAAGATAGTCATGTTTTAAATTATTTTCTTGATTAAAAAAAAAATTTACACAAAGGTTGAAAAAATTAAGAATAACATGTTATGCAGAAAGTTTTAGTGAAGTTAGCGATAGTATGAGTATTGTAGATAGTAGTTGAAGTAAAGAGTTTGTGTAATAAGGGGTTTTAGATTTTAGTTTAGTTTTGAATATATCAAATCTTAGTAAAATTTGAATAAAAGTTAAATTGATAATCAGGTATATAATAGTAATAAAGTTATAAGATTTGTAAAAAAAAAAAATTTTTTTAAAAAATAATATAGTTAATTAATATATGAGAAAATTGTAAAGTTTTGGAAAAGTAATTTTTGAATATATTGGTCAATATTGTTGTTAAAAATAGTAGTAGTATTTTGATGTGATGTTAATCTAGGAAAGTATGTTTTTGTACATTTTGATTTTAGTATTATATTTCTTGCGAGTTTCCAACTATATTGGGTTTGATTTTTTGAAGTCCAGATTTCAGTTATAAACCAATTAAGAAGATTATTAGAAAGATTTATAAAGAAAAATTGTATATATTTATAAAGAAAAGAATGTGCTTAATTAAATAGTTGTTAACTAACTGTACCAGAAATAATTAATAGTATTTGTAAAGAAAGTTCTGAGATATTGTTTGTATTGATGAAAAGTTGTTAAATATGTTGAGATTGTAAGATAAATTAATTTCATCAGTAAAATATCATAAAAAAATTTATTAAATTATAAGATAATTATCACAATTCTTGATAATATTAAGATATAGGCCAGTGTAAAAATGTAGATACATGAAAATAGTGATAGTAAAAAAAATTTTTTAAAAATTAACATGAGTATTTTTTTATTTATTTATTGTTTTACTATTTAGGATCGTTTAAATACAATTTTTATTAACCTTTTTAAATTAAAAAAAAAATTATTAGAAAACAATTTCTTCAATTTTAAGATTTTCAACATCACTTTCGACCAAAAAAACATAATTATTGTGATACCTATATTCATTTGCCCTGGTAAGTGTTTTTTGCCAATGATTTGTAATAATTTTAGAACTGACCTTTTATGTAAATATTTCTAACAATTTGTTTCGAATAGAAATAAGATTTGAATGTGAGATGGCTTTAGCAACTTCTTGTTTTACAACTAGAGATGATGATTGATCACACAATAATTAATTACTCAATCTTATTGTTCACTAAATATTTTATCAATACGTTCTATTATGAGAAAAATCAAATGCATTAATCATTAAATTTAATTCAGAACACTACCCTATTCTAAAGATATAAAAAAAAAGAACCGAGCATGATCGATTATTCATGATCGATCCTATGAAAATTAAAAAAATTTTGATCGATCAGCATCTCTATTTACAACAGCCCAAATCCCTTCAATTGGTTGAAGCTTATAATGGTATGAGGAGTGTAAACAAATTGTACCCACCCATATTTGTTAGCAATGACATTCTTCTTCATGCTTCTTTCACAAAACAAGTGCAGAAAAAGGAGTGCCAGAGGTGTTCGCAGATATAACTATATTATATATAACTTCTGCAGCATTTGGATTGGCTACTTTTTTGGGGCAGCCAGGTGGTTTATATTTTGCTAATTCTTTATTCTTACTATTGTTTCATTCGGCAATTACTCATACAACTGAGGCCCCAGCACTGTGGCTACAAGCTTGCATAGTGGCATGTCTTCTCATTGCTTCTGGCCTTGTTAACAATCTAAAAAGTATCAGTGAGTACTAATAATTATCTTACATTTATTAAGACTTAGTGTGTATTTGCCTCATTTCAATTATCCATTTTGATAAAAAAAAGAAAAAAAACAACCTTAAATAAAGTTCATTGATTATGCTATCTTTTTTGCAATTTTTATCTCTATATAGTGTGATTGTCCAACTTTCCATCATAACATCATTTTAGGTAATAATTTTTGTGTATCTACATTTTTGCACCAGCCCATAATATATAATAATTAATTTAGTTGCATAATTATTATCAAGTAATTTATATGATCAGAAAATCATCGGTTAGTGAAAATTGTAAATTTAATCAATTGTAGAAATATCAGCTTATATTAAGTCAAACTAAATAAATTAAATAAATCTAAAAAATATCTTCAAGAAATTTATTAAATTATAAAAAAATCAGTTAATATTATCTTATATTATAATAATATTAAGATGATCAAAGTTAATTAAATTAGTCACATTATTATCATCTAGTAATTTATATGGGCTGCTATTAATAAAAATTAGGCAGATTGACATTTAAAAAAAAAATCTATATCTCAACTTTCATATCTCATATCTCTATAAATTTGAAAGATAGCTTGATTATTTAATATTCAAAATAAAGAGTAAGTTCTAAGCTTTCTTTTGAATATTTAATCATCACAATTATATCAAAATTCATCGCTATATAAGCTGTGAAAGTTGAGGATAGATTTTTTTTAAAAAGTTGATTTGTCTAATTTCTATTGATGGCAGCCCATATAATCAGAATATCATTGGTTAGTGAAAATAGTAAATTTAATTAATAATAGAAATATTGGCTTATATTAAGTCAAACTAAATAAATTAAATATATTTAAAAAATATCTTCAAGAAATTTATTAAATTATATATAGTTATACCTCTTTATAATAACCCCTATATAATTATATCATATAAAAACCTCTTTTTAATCACACTTATATCTTTGCCCAATTACTATCTAATATATAATAAAGACCTCTATATAAGCACACCTCTTTACAAGAATATTTTTTTAAAAAAGTTCTTATGGTTCTAAAAGTGTGATTATAATTAGTAATCCACCAATCAACCAGAGAATGATTATAGTAAAAAGTGACTTAGATTACTATATAAATTTATTATAGTGTGAATGTAGTGTGTATACATCTAAAACTTTTAAGTTAGAAAAGTGATTAACTTAGTATAAAAAAAGTTTTAGATGCATGCACGCCACATTCACACTATAATAAATTTATATAGTAATCTGAGTCACTTTTTACTATAATCATTCTCTGGTTGACTAGTGGATCACCAAATAAAAAAGTACGACTATAACAACTAGTTAATATCATCTTATTTTATAATAATATATAGATAATCAATATTAATTAAATTAGTCTTCTTATTTTTTAATTCTTTGAAAGTCTTGCCAGTACTCTTTTATTTGAAACTATATTTTAGGTAAGAGTTAAACTCTCTCAAACAATACAAATTATTTATAACCATAACAGGGAGTTCTGCGATTGCAAGCCTGACATCACCTGGCTACAATAAAACATGTCCATATGCAACTTGTCGCACTAATCTGTATACAAGTTAGATAAACTTTGTTAGCCTGTCAAAGCTTTTTCCTTTATATTCTTTTTCTTTATCAAGAGCAAAAGAAATTGATGATTTTATATCTAATACAAAGCCACTAATAGTACCAAGAAAACAAAACAAAAAACTAACTAAAAATAAACAAATAGAATGAAGGAGAATTTTTAAAGGAAAAAAAAAAAGCGTACAATGAAATGTAAAAAAAGAAAAACAAAGAGAAAAGCCCGAGGGCTAACAACACTAGTCGAAATAATAAAATTCAGCACTATTAATTTCGTAAGCAAATCAGCATTGTACATCTTAAATCGTACGCAAATTAGTATATGCCAAAATCTGTGATTTGGATTTTAATATAATTACCAATTTATGTACGAATTATATATATAACAATTGGCACCATATTGGCATAAAACTCGTTACAATTATTATAATTTATTATTAAACTCAGGCAGAGTTTGGAGCCCAGTTTTATTTTCATGTTAAAATTGATTAAAACTGGTTTAACATAATAGAGTTTGGAAAAGTATTTGACCACCTAAAATAGTTGTTACATATTCTTAAGTAGTCAAATATTTTATTACTGAATGTTATTTTTTTTAAATGTAATTGTCTTTAAGTAGTCAAATGTTTTATTACTGAATGTTATTTTTTTGAATGTAATTGTTAGAATAAATTCGGATTTTAACTTAATAATTCAGATTTTTTTATTTTTATTTTTAAAAAATTCGGCAATCTTGTCTCTACTTTATTAGGCCTGGAATATTATACTGAGAAATATTACAAATTTTTGAAAAACGAGACTCTAAGATCAAGTCTTTATGATGCCTAAATTACAAGTATTAGCTCACCTGCCCAAATTACCCATGTGCGATTTGCTATAAGCAGAATTCTCTTTCATAATATTTACTCCTGCACTTGAAGAAAATAAAACTTCACCGAAAGGTTTCTGCTAGCCCATCAAGACTACCTATTCCTTCTTTAAAACCTTTTCTACCTAGATCCGGGCAGAATAATTATCTCTTACTTTTCTATAAAAAAAAACAAATATGCCATATATACGAAAGAAAAAAACTATATCTAGGAAAAAAAAGAGAAAAAACAGAGAAAAGAAAAAAAGACAACCAAAAAAAAATAAATCTTAAACAGAATTCTAACATAATAGGAGAAAGATTAAAAAAGCAAAAAAAAGAATATAATAGTCCTGATGGACGCACCTAAAGAAAGAAAAAGAAGAAGAAAATACACTATTATAACCTGTACCAGGTGAGTATAAAAATTATATAACAAATGCAATATTTGTATATCTCTATTGTAAAGCTTCATCTTAACGTTCGATTTTTCTTTCCAACCTTCTGACTGACTCTAAATAACTATGTCATGCCTACTCTAATTCATATCTCAAGCCAGGTGCTGCCGCCATCTATAGACCTGTATCTCAAGCCACCTGCTACCATTATTAGGGTTCTGTGCTGGGAGCCCGATCTTAAAGCGCTGTATCTGTAAAACATGTGGTTGCAATTCATTAGATTGTCCGAATTTAGAAAGTAAACAATGTCGATCTTTTGGGGGGTAAGCCAAATCTCCCACTTTTTCAAAAAAATTTGGAAGGCCGATAGGAAGATGAGAATAAGTAAAGAGAAGAACTACTAAACCAAGTAAAAGAGTGCAGCTTGAAAAAACTAAAGTTTTGTTGTATCCCCTGTGTTTTTTGTTAACAGTTGAGTAGCTTTGTTGACAAAGTTGGACTTTGCCTACACTCCACCAAGATTTTATATACAAAGGTGCCACCTCCGGGTTTATTGTTACCTTACCAGTTAACTTGTATAGTAACGCTTCTGGTTTGCATGCCAAACATCTTTTAGAGGAGTCCCGCAGAGTAAACATTAACCTCTAGACAAACCACTATATTAGCCATGACTCTCCAACAAAAATTTTGTATTTCTGTTAGTGAGAATTTTTAGTTTAAGTGATTGTCGAAAAGAGTTGTGGTGAATGACCTAAATAATTCAGATTTAAATGCAAAGCAGAAAATAATTAATTAATATTTTTTTGAATGTAATTGTTGGAATAAATTCAGATTTCAACTTAATAATTTGGATTTAAATGCGAAGCAAAAAATAATTAATTAATGTAAACCCAGATTTAAAATGTTATTTTTTTTAAATGTAATTGTCCTTAAGTAGTTGAATGTTTTATCACTGAATGTTGTTTTTTTTAATGTAATTTTTTTTTTTTTTTTTATTACTTCGGCAAGTTTAGACATGACTTGGTCTAGCTATCTTTATAGTTGACCCTACACTACTAGTGTCACAGGACCTCTATAATTTCCATACAGGAATCATGTGTATCTACCTAGGATCCATTGCCTGCCATTTCTCTGGTTCCCTCATTGGGGCCTAGATCCGACCGCCTGCACGACACTCCGGAGAAATCGAACACCTTAATATTAGACTGGGATTTAACCAGCCAATCTAGTGGCACCATGAGTTCTTGTAGTATCTTCTCAGACTTTGGCCTCACAGTACGTTTTATGACTTCAGTTATTCCAAATTGGGGTTCTAACACGCCTCGCTTCACAGCCACAACTTCTCGGAATAACTATTCCCCAAATATGTCCATCTATAGATGTCCCGAGTTCCCTGTATCTCACGGTGTTTCACTTCTATATTTGGGTTTTCATTATTTTGCCGCTGGGAGGAATTGAACCAGCAACCATCTGATTTGCAACCTGGGAGCATAACCGCTATGCTATTGACCTGCAGGTCATGTTTTTTAATATAATTGTTGGAATAAATTCAAATTCAACTTAATAATTCGAATTTAAATGCGAAGCAGAAAATAATTAATTAATGTAAAACTGGATTTAAAAATAAAATCTGGTTTCAAACTCTATATATGAGAATAATATATATTATATATATAGTAGAAAGTAAATCATGCAACAAATGTTATACATTAAAACTTAAAAATTTTTTCTACATACATATATATGTATTAGATGTCGGTTTAAATATTAAATTTTCTATTTATAGGAATTACAGCCAAATATTCACAAGAATTTTGCTGATTTGAAATTTTATACTTGTATGGTATAAACCAACTAAAAATATTATGAACAGGAATAATGCACTCATGCTGAATTGGATAGAATTCAGGGTCCCAAAGTTCAACATTACAAGTTTCATTAGCGCTAAAATAGAAATGAGTTGCAGCCGAATTTACAGGTTTGTACTACCTAACATATGCCAATTTATGTTCTACAAGTCCGTTCGGTAGATTTATAACATGATTAAAAAAATACTGGACTTGTCTGGAGTACAAATCAACACTTCTGTTATGATTCACAAACTGAGCCAAAACAAATAAACTTTTTATATGGCAAGAAGACATGTTAGAACCAAATATTTCAGAACTTATTCGGCATCTTCTATATTTGTCTGTCCTATTTAGAACAATGACAGAACCTTCAAAATCGGCAGTGAAAGGTTTTCTAAAGTACATTGTCATATAAGTTGCTGTATAATATTCTACCAGCAAACTTAATAATTCATCTGAAATTATTAAATGTTCTTTTTGTGGTGGTAAGAACTCATCAGGAAATCGTTCAGAACTAGTAATACTTGATTCTTAAATATTATATGTATTCAATAAAAATCGACGCAGTTCATCAGAAGAAAAATTATTAGTTTCTGAAAGAGACCCGAAGAAAGATTGATTTTCTAGTAACTCTACACCCTCAATTTCAGGTATGGAGGCAGTCAAACTGATAATTTGGTTATCAGTCATTAGTCTTCACATAAGTTCAGACACTATTTTTCGATGACTATTCAGTAAAGACCCTAAAATTCCATTCATTCTTTCAAATGAAAAACACCAAAAAGAGTATAATGGCCCATAATCCTGTGCACATTTATATAAATGTAATGAAAGATGAAGATTTGGTGTAATTTTTCCAGCCCCATATTTACTCTATTAATTTTATTAACTTAATTAACCTTTCATGAGCCTCATTCATAAGGTCCCGCCTTATAATTCGGCATACTAATATCTGGCAAATTTTAACAAAATTTATTAAAATTTGCCAATCTTCACTCTAAGATGTTCACTAAGAATAACAGTAGCATAAATAGTAAAAAAATTTCGCCACTAATCGGCAGTAAAATTTAAGAACCCCTCTCCACAATTCACTTTACTCGGAGTTCTGCTGATATCTGATAGTACTTGGAACTTATTCATCATATGCTGTACTTTCGTAAGCATATTCGACGTTAATACACCTTCATCAGTTCATATTCATTTAGCAAGCCACTTAGAAGTTCCCAGAAAAATGCAATGCATTAGGTCAACAATTATATGACGAATTGGATCAAAATAATTTAGACAAATTAATTCAGATCATTGAAATTTATGGCTTTTAACAAAAATCTTTCTTTTTGTATCAGAATTACAATATCTCCACTCAAGTTCACTTTGCCAATGTACTGCCGAATCTTTCTGTACAAACCACTCATTCATATTTTGCATGCCACCGAAGTTAAATTATCTACCTATATAATTAATATTTTTTTCACAACGATGACATGACACTAATGCTGAAATATGTCCACACAACTTTTGGGCAGCCGGAATGTCACATGAAACTAATATTAATACTGCACAAATAACTTTTCTTTCAGAACTCTTGGCAGTTGAATCTAATTCTATACCATGCCAAAGAGACTCTAATTTGTCGACAACTGGAGAGAGATAATGGTTAATTTTATACAAACTTACTTCATCTGGCCCAGGTAATATGCCTAAAATTAATATATTTTCACGCTTAAATCGAATATCGCATAGCAAATTTGCAATAGATATATACATTACACCAGTGCTATGTGATATACCATCAAATGGTTAAAACCAGTCAAGATTCAACACAAAGCCCAAATGAGAATCTGCTTTTTTCTACAAAAAAATAGTGCCGAACTTCATCGAATAGTTCATCTTTGAAAGTTCTCCAAATATCACTATCATAAATATCACATAATAGATCGTTAATATTCGATCTATTTACCCAATATTGAAAATTATTTTCAAAACCTAGACGTTTATACATATTAGCCAATTGATACCTAATTGAACTAAAAGGAAAAACTAACTCCAGCCGGTTTATTATACTACTATCTAACAACTTGAAATGTGTTGATAAATTGGTGTTGCAAATCCTTCTTCTAGAAATTGTTAAAATTAAATTTCAATAAATTTGTAAAATTAATATTACAGATAAATAGATATAAATGTATGACAAGTAAATATAAAAAAGAAATTACCTAACTGCTAAATTGAAAAATTCTAAATAGGAATATTTCATAACTGACACTGGTTGTTCTGCTTAAAACTAGTCACTTCTTTTTCATTATATAGTTTATGACACTTAGAACATGCCACAAAATTAACAAAATTATCTAACAATCCAAGTGCTTTTTTGACTTTATGTTTCGACAAAGGAAAATTACTGAATTCATCACTACCAATTTTGATTAATAATAATTTTATGTACTTTAAAAGCACATCTACTGCAACTTCAAGTAAATTAAACCACCTTTTGAAGTTCATGACAAATAATAATATATGGGTAATTTGATCATCTGTAAGTGTTTTGTCAAGACTTGATGGTATTTCGAAGTTGGGAGCCAAATAATTTTTGAAATTAGAAGCCGAATTATTATCGAAAGTAGTATTAATATTATTGAAGCTTTCACTTGACTCAGAAAGATCATCATCCTCAGTATACACTTCAAGTAATTCATCAAAATTTTCATTTACTGCCGAAGTGTACTCAAACTCTTTAATGAAGAAAATATAACATTCAAAAAAAAAAAAATTAATAAAAATATAAAAGTATAAAAATATATAAAAAATAAAATAAATTAAAAACCTGATATCTCATTTATTGCTGAAGTGTACTCAGACTCTTTAATAAAGAAAATATAATATTCAAAAAAAAAAATAAAAATTAATAAAAATATAAAAATATAAAAATATATAAAAAATAAAATAAATTAAAAACCTGATAAATTAATAGACATAGTTCGATTCAATGCAGGATTTTTAACTCTTAGACAAAGGTCAAAGTTGTCCTCAGGAATTTCAATTGGTTCTTGTGAAATAATAGGACTTTCTAATAATTTGGGCTCTGTTTGTAATGACAGATCAAGTTTATACAGAAACAAATCTGAACTTTGTTTTTTTGGTGGTGATTTTTGGCCTTTATATTCATGAAGAAGCTTCGTTCTATAATAGACAAGTAACCTGTTGCAATTACCACAATTGCAGATAACCTTACTTCTCGTTTTTGACTTTGGCTGATTTGGTACTTGATTTGGTACTTGATTTACATCTTTATTTAATAAAGCCAAAATTGAATGTTTTCTTGATGACATTATTGGTTTGGTTTTTGTTGAATCAAGTTATCAATATATAAATTCAATATATAAATTGAATAACTTTCAAAACTTACAATAACAAGACTTATATACAAAATTTATGTAATTTAAGTTGTAATTTATTTATTTATTTTATTCAGTTTAGATACAAAAATTTAACCAATCGTACAAAAATCAACAATAATTATCTCTAACAATATACTACCGAAATTTTACAATATATTTTTTAAACCTCAAATTAGAAATATACAAGTGATATTCAATTGTGAAAATTTATAAAAGCAAATTTATATATGAAAATTATGCGATTTATATATTTTATATTTTTTTATTTAGATTAGAATAAAATGAAATCTTATCCTAATCAATCGCAAAAGAATCAACTATAATACCCCAACTAAATTTTGCATTATATTTGTAAAATAAAATCAATTATACAAAAATCAGCTCTACATATGACTAATAAATAAAATTTTGCATTATATTTGTAAAATAGAATCAATCATACAAAAATCAGTTCTACACATGACTACAGTGCCTGACAAAAGTTTTTCTGCACCTGTAATTTTTGAAATTTCTTGCGTAAAAGCTTGAAATTTTATACAAGCAAGGTGCATCACATATATACAGTAGATCATACTAAACTTCATTGGGCACTGTATATAGTAAAAATGTCTACGTTACTTATACGCCAAGATTCAAACAAAAAAATGTCTCTTCCTTTGTATAAGCGATATGAAATTGCCTTTTTAACTAGCTACCCAAAGGGCCCCAAACTCTCATTTTGTGAGACAGTGAAGCAGGTTTGCTGTGACGAAAAAACAGTAAAAGAATGGACAAAAAGGTTGCAAGAAAGCAAAGACTTAAGCAACAAACCAAAGCCGGGTCACCAAAGAGCCACGACACAAAGACAAGACAACCAGATTTTGAAGCTAGCAAAATAGAATATAGATATTTTAGTGCCAGAAATCTGCCATAAGTTTCTTAAACAGAATGTAGACATTCACATGCGTACAATTCAACGGCGCCTTGGTGAAGGTGGGCCCACTATTACAGAAAACTCATGAAGCTATTGCTCGGAGAGAAGCATCAGAAAAACGGTTTTCATGGGCAAAGAACATAAGGATTTTGATTGGAACACCGCAATTTTTACTGATGAAAGTACTTTCCGCTTGAATCAATGATTAAAAAAGGCTTGGCAGTTTATCGGAGCAAGGAAAATAACCTGTTCCATTAAGCATCTGTTAAAGGTTCACGTATGGGGATGTTTTTCTTCTTTGGGCTTTGGAAGGTTAGTCTGCTTTACACGAAATCTTAATGCACAATATATGACCACCCTGTATAAAACAGCTCTTCTACCTTTTGCCGTGGACTTTTTTGGCAAAGCTTGTAATAGTTGGATTCTGTAGGAGGACAATGACCTGAAGCACTGTTCGAAAATCGTGAAGGTATGGAAGGAGAAAAATGATGTCGCAGTTCTCTCCTAACTGTCGATATACCCAACCAAAACCCGATTAAGAATGTCTAGGACTTATGAACTTGAAATTTTGCATTATATTTGAAAATAGAATCAATCGTATGAAAATCAAGTTCTACATATGACAACCGAACTTGAAATTTTGCATAAAATATAATCAATCGTACAAAAATTGGTTCTACATATGACCAATGAATGAAAGTTTGCATTATATTTGTAAAATAGAATCAATTATACAAAAATCAAGTTCTATATATAACAAACAAACTTGAAATTTTGTATAAAATATAATCAATCGTACAAAAATCGAGTTCTTCATATGACCAACAAAATTGAACCCAAATTGGGTTCAAGCAAACCTGAATTGAATTTGAACAAAATTTTGCATTATCGTTATATAAATTATAATCAATTGTACAAAAATCAAGTTCTATATATGATAATCATCCCAACAATATACTAAATATGAATGGCGCCAGATTTCAAAAATATTTAATATCGAAATCAATCAAACAAAAATTAAATTCTAATATATTAATTAATCCCATCAAAAAGTAAATTCTGTATACAATAATTATCTCAACAATATATCTACAAATTTCACGATTTATTTGATAAATTAGAAATATATAAAAGAAGCCAAATTCAGCAAATTATATATAAATTTAATTAACAATTTTCTGATTGGTTATTTTTCCTATTTTTAGAATATTATATCTTCAAGAAATAATTTTTTTCAAAGTAAAATATTTCATTATTTTGTTAATTTGATATCAGATAAAAATTATAATTCATAAATAAAAGCCAAAATAATTATCAAAAAAAGTACCAAAAGCTAGTTTTTCTAGTTCCATTTTCTTATTTTTCGAAAACATATTTTAATATTGGTTTTCGGCGCAGTAAATTCTCTCATTCTTAAATAAAGCAATAATATATTTTATTGAATATAAAAAATTATTAAAGTATTAAAAATTCAGGACTATTTTATTGAATATAAAAAATTTATTAAAGTATTAAAAATTTGGCACAAATATGCTGTGCAAAAAAAAAATTTGAATGTTTAATGATTATAAACTAGTGACTCTATTTTAGCTAACTTTACTAGTATTTTTGTTTTGTATTATAATGTATAGTGTATATATATTATCCCTTAAACCGTCTAGCGGGAAAATTTGCCTGCTAAAATAATTTTTAAAAAGTTTTTTTAAATTTTCTCAAAATTTATTTAAGCCTGCTCCCCCTATTTCTTTAGTAAAAATTCAAGATATCTGTTATATTAATAATATATTTAAATTTTATTATTTTATCTTTAATTTTGACAAAGAAATTACATTTTTAATAAACACAATTTTTTAATTTTACTATTAAAATTTTAAAAGGGTTCTTAAATTCTATATGTTTTTAAAGAAAAAATGGTTAGTTACTACTAAGTAAAGTTTAAATTTTGCTTAATGACTTATAAAAAATATAATAATAAAATTATTTAATTTTTGATTCTCTACAACTTTTTATTAAGGTAGTAGGGGTTAGATTTTAAATTTTTACTAAGTACAATTAAAAAAAAAGAAAGAAAATTTTAAAATTAAAATTTTTTAAAAAAATTGTAAAGTTTTATTTTATAAGTAACTTCAAATTTTTTATAAATATTAAAAAGTTAAAAATAACTTTTAGATAGTATATGATTATAATTATTATTTAAAAAAAATCTTTTTTTAATATTTTAATTTTTAATAAAAGTAGATCAGACATGAACTTATAAAATTTGCCTGCTAAACTGGATGGTTTAAGAAATAAATTAACTACCATATACACATAGTATGCCACTGACAATTTTAACTAACCTGTTTATCAGAAATATATTAGAGCACATTAATAACAGATAAATTAATTTATTTGACACATCATATGTAATTTTCGTGTAACTTATTCAGTCACTTCCTAATACATACAATATACAAAATTCATCTTTAACGTACGTACATACGAGGTGAGTAAAATATTTAATATTTGTATTAGGAAGTAGCCGAATAAGTTACACAGAAATCATTCAGTGCTTACGTCAGATATGTCAGATAATGAAGTTATAAGTTGAGTCTTTATCTATGATACTATTACTAATATGATATAATATTGATACTCTGACTATAATACACTGAATACTATTGAATAGCATCTGTCTGGGTTTAAATTCAACAAAATTTTTATCTATTTTAATCACTAATTTAATAAACTTTTATGTATTTAAGGTGGTTCGAGTATATTAGATTACAACTAATATTGTAAAAAATATAAAAAATACGATAGTATGAACTTAAATTTTTTTGCTCATTTTGTATTCAATAATATCACCCACTTTTGTTTTATTATTTATAATTGCTATTCTTTCTTTCTATAATCATACTGTTCTTTTTAATAAAAATGTAAGAACTATCAGAAAAAACTTGTGAGGTTGTATGATCTCAAAAAGGAAAAGATAAATTAAATATTCGTGGGTATTTAATAGTTAAAGAAAAAAATACTGAGAATAAATATTCTTGGTGCTGTGAATTTAGGAGGTCAAAGAAGTGTAATAGCTGTGCAACAACACTTTTAATTAGAAACTTACATTATCTACAAGATGCGTCTGAACATAAATACTTGCCTGATGCCAGCTATGTAGAAGTTGTCAAAGCTATCACCGAAATTAAAAAATGGGCTTCTCAAAGTAAAGAGAAGCCCGTACAACTTATTCAAAATTATATGGCTACCCTTTTAAAAGATGTTAAAGCCTTCATGCAATCACACAATGCTTTTCGTCAAACAGTCATTATTCTAGAAAAACTGTACAATTACCTTAACCACAACACGATTTGGACTTCAATCTTCCACCAACTCTTTGTAATACCTTAAATAGCAATCAGTTTTTAATCGAAGATCACATAGAAGGCCAAAGCAGAACTCTAATATTTTCCACCAATAAAAATATCAAACGTTTATTCAAAGCCCCCTATTGGATTATAGATGGTATCTTCAAAATGGTACTAACTATTTTTTATCAACTTTACACTATCCATATGCTAGTCGAACCTGAAGAAAATTCCAGGATCCTACTATTAGTTTATGCCCTTATGACAAGCAAATCTGAAGAAACTTATAGATTAGTGTTGGGATTTAAATTTTTATGTAGGACTCCAGATAATTTCAAAAAAGGTGGTATTATTTAACTAGACATTTTTTGGGCTACGTGACACTAAATTCTAGTTAACCCAAAAATTAAATTTTTGGGTTAACTAGAATTTAGCATCACGTAGCCCAAAAAATGTCTGGTTAAATAATATCATCTTTGTTAGAATTATTCGGGGTCCTATGTATGTAAAGTATGTAATACATATGTATTATTAAACCTTAATCTATATTATATAATTAAAATTCTAACATTAAATATAGATGATTCTTCAATGGCTTGACCACATTTGCTTATCAAATAGGTATTCAGCTAAATCCTAAATAGATAATTACTAACTTTGAAAGAGCAGCCATCAATGATCACATTGCAAATTTCCTAATGTGGTAAACAAGACATGCTTTTTTCACTTGTGTCAGAGTGGCTAGCGCAAGATTCAAAAGTCTGGTTTAGTTACCAAATATGGTGTTGATCTTTTATTTAGCCACAATATTTGGCAATTATTTGCTTTGGCATTTCGCCCAGCAGACCAAGTTCAAGATGCATTTGATACCCTAAAGGTAAGTATGTCTTCAGAGACAAGTACGGTAACTCAATGGTTCAAAAAGGCTTATATTGGAGTATAGCATTATGATATAATGGAGCACAAATTACCATTATTCCACCAACAACTATGGTTGGTTTATAAAGCAGTAGAGCTAGGCATTCCACAGATGCAAAACTCTGTAGAAGCCTGTACAACAGGTGGAATACTATAGTTGGAAGACCAAACGTAAGTGTATATACATTGGTAGAAGAATTACAAAAAGAATAGCAGAATGTTGATGATCAAGTTGTGCGCATTCTCCAAAGAGAGTCAAGACCCAGGCCAAACCAACATTATATTGAAAAGGAAAAAAGAATTATGGCTATCTTTAATGCCTGTGAAAATCAGTCAGTTATGGAATATTTGCATTGTATGGTGGATATTCTTTCTTCATATTTTTCTTTATAGTCTAATTTTCATTTATACGTATATAAACATTTATTATTATTATTATTATTATTATTATTATTATTATTTTTTTTTTTTTTTTTTTTTTTTTTTTTTTTTTTTTTTTT
>CAJVPY010000529.1:0-26231 GCA_910591965.1 Dentiscutata erythropus | reverse complement strand
AAAGTCAATTAATTAAAAGTTGTAGAGCTCACTGAGACGCATCTAATAGTGGTTAGATCGTCCAAATTGGCCTGGTGAATACCGAGATATTGCTAAAAAATGACTGATTGACTATATAAAATTCTATATAAACAAAGTATTGTTTATATAAAAATTTTATATAGTCGGCCAATCATTTTTTGGTGATATCTCGGTATCCACTGTGTCAATTTGAACGATCTAACTACTATTAGATGCGTCTCAATGAGCTTTACAACTTTCAATTAATTTGCTTTGGTTGTTAACTTAATAAAAAAAATTCTTTTCATTCGACTTTGCTCAGATTCCAGCATATAGTTAACATTATAGGGATTTTGCCCCAAATTCTAATATAGAAATTGTGCCGATCTTATCCAGATTAGCAATTAATTTAATTTATTTATATACTAGATTTGATATTGATTATATTATCTTCGCAGGTTATGAAGTATTAGAGTGCTTAACATATATCAATTATATATATAATTTTATTTATAATTTATAATTATAATTATAAATAAATAAATAATAATTATATCATATACATATATATGAAAAAAATAATATAATAAAATTGAAAATCTTTTTAAATATAAAATAAATATAAGAAGGGTGTGGCAACATAGCAAAGTGGTGGAGTTGTCGCACCTCAAGTTTGTTGGCTATAGTACTGAGTTCAAATCTCACTGGTGATGTTTCGAATAATTTACTTGTATCATAGTAATGGTTTATTCTAAATTGGGCTAGGTTTTATATCTGTAAACTAGGGCACACCAATGCCCCAAGTTGGCACTGGGAGACATGAAAGCATTTGTGTCATTGCACAAAGAAATGCAAACTAGTATAGGTGGTGCAAATCTATGATAAGCCTTCCAGGATCTATATATATTAAAGACCTACACATAATAGCCTAAGAGAACCAAAACTAGCTTGGCAAATCCTGATTAAGGAAGTAGCAGATAATTCTAAACAGGTGCTACCTGATACTACAGGACAAATCTGACTGGACCCCAAAAATTAGAGAAGTTGTACGACAAAGATCTTACAAACAAGAGGGATCTACTAATTAGACTGCCAGGTCATCTGAAGGAAAAGGTCACATTTTATAAAATTGTGGACCAAAGATAGGGAAACCTTCAGACTTGAGCCTGGGAAACTCGAGTCTAAGCAGACCAATCCTTCTGGGCCAACTGGATTGAGAGAATGATGATACCAAAAGAAGTAAGATGTAGAAAGTGATGAAATATAGTACAGAAATCTGTGAACCTTAAAAGAGTAGAAGTAGGTAACGGTAGAAGTTCAATGGTTACGCCCTGACCCCAAGTACATGAATTAAGGCATGGCATAAGTTACTGAAGTCTAGATGAATATATATATGAGAATGTACCACTCTAGCAGGTTTACTTCAAGGATAAATTAGGACATATAGTCCCATCCTAAGTCTGGCTGTTAATTTAGTGGTGTCATATAGATCCATGATGCCCTGGTGCATATGGTGAAGTTATACCCGGTCTTAAGTCTCACACGGTGGAAGTAAAGATATGATCAGAGGGTTTAAATGGGTACCCCCTAGTTGGGGTGCAGATATGGCAGATAGTGTAGAACCTTCAGGCGGAATATTTAAATTAGATACTCAAAAGGTGCACATGTAGCTATATGTACTCTTATTGTATACTGAAATAAAACTTAATAATAATAAATTGCCATTGACAAAGAGGTCACCTTAATACTGAAAAAATAAATAAATAAATAATACAAGTATATAAACAAAAAAAAATACAAATTTGGTATAATTATCGTATAGAATTAAAATTAACACAGCAGGTTTTATTAGTTTTCAAGTAGGAACTCAAGATTTCTCAATATTTTATTTTTATTTTTTTTTAATAATAATAATGATAATAACAAAAGTCAAACTTAACAAAAAAGTTAGCAAAATTTTTGCTATGAATAAATATTTATCTGGTCTTTGACAATCAATAGTTATTAAATCATCTATTTTGTAAAAATTCTGGTAAAAAAAAAGCAAAAAACCTGCTAAAACACACAAAAAAACGGCAAACATGAAGCTCTTTCATTACTATTTGTATTGGATTGTGATTTTTTTTTTAAAACAAAAGCAAATAATTCTTCTTGTACCTTCACTTGTACTTGCACTTGTACTTGCTATTATGAATTCATAAGTATTACAAAAATAACAGATAAAAATTTCTTTTCTTGAAATTAGGAGGAAATTTTGTCTGAAAATCTTCTGCAGAAAGACATCACAAACTACAAAAAAGGTGTACAATCTAAACCACTTACAGCACAAAGTCAACACAGCCCAATCAACATATGCATGAATAATTATACCACATATACATATATAGAAAAAATAATATGGTAAAATTGAGAATCTTTAATTAATTTTTATATATGTAATGCTTTTAATTTTTTTTATTATTTTAGACTTTAGCAACAAAATTCACTTCTTTAATAATTGAAAGCTTACAAAGATTAAATAAAGATAAACTTTTACTAGAAGATATAATTAATAGCATTAATGATAATTCATTTTGAATAATTTTATATGAATTAGAAACATTATTACTACCATTTTGTGGAATGCTTAATAAGCTTCAAAAGGATAAAGCAAGACTTTATAAAGTTACACATATATAATAAAAATTTTTATAAATTACAAAAATAATAATTTTGGATTAAAAATGATAAATTGCTTAGAAAACACTAGTACCAATAGGAACAGCCACTATTATTTCTTTTTCTTGTTTTGCATCACAATTATATGCTATCAAAATTTAATCCTAGTACAAATAGACTAACATGAACAAACTGAGAACTATGGATAAACTATTACTATGAAGCAAAGCATGGTTTCAAATACATTTCATTTTAATTTTGCCTGAATTAGTACTTTATAAATGACAAATTTCACCTTTTAATTATATAAACTGGAAACAATTTCAGGGAAATGTATTAGATTTTTGGGATTGTGTATCTGGAAAAACTCCTAAATTGCCAAAATTTGCAATTTGTTTATACTCAATCTGCATTAATTCAGCATTTGTAGAATGGCTTTGGTCTTGTATAAACAATTTATATACAAAAAAAAAAACCAAATGAAGGTAGTTAAATTAAAATTCTAGTTTTTATTAAATATTAAAACTAATTAATATATATATACTTTTTTTTAGCACAAGAAAGCAGTGATAGTAAATGACCTGGTCATTTGCAAATTTTCAAATGACCTTAAATGACCCTAAAATAACTAGTCATTATTAGTCATCTCAATTTTGGATCATTTGGAAATGACTTGTGACCAAATAACCATGGTCATTTAGAAATAACTAGGGTCATTTGAGGGTCATTTAGTCTATTGGTTTTGAAATAGGTGGGTATTTGTATACTCAAGCCCAAGCTCAATAAAAATTTTTATGCCTGACTCAACCCATGAATGGTAAATGATCTAGTCGTTTGATCGAGATTTAAATGACCCAAATTATCAAATCATGACAAGGTTATTAAGCTTATTTACGTAGGTCATTTGCATATAAAATAATTTTATTAGTTGAATTGTTTATTAAAAATTATCAAACTTTATTTCATTCCTAATTGATATATACATATTAAAGTCAAAGTCAATTAATATTTATAAATTGACTTTTTAACTTTCATATAAATGTAAAGCGCAGAAATGAATTAATAAAATTTCTTCAGTTTACATGAAAATTTCAGAATATATACAATTTATTATTTCGGACAGCTTTATTTAAGATATAAATATTAATTACTTAGTAAAAAATTCGACTTTAATATATAGCTACGATTATCGATTATATTTTGTTTGGCAGCAAATTCTGATTGGTTAAAGGGCAATAGAATATCAATTAACATATGTTAAATGACCCTCTAAGTCATTTGGGTCTCAAAATGACCCAATGACTAGTTATTTGTCATTTGGGTCATTTCAGGTCATTTACCATCACTGCAAGAAAGTATTAGCTATATCTCAATTTCGTGGTGATATTTTTCAAAAATAGAAAATTTATCAAGCTAACATAAATAAAGAAATAGCTAAACAAAATCATATTTGGGTAAGAGTTAAAGATTGCATTTAGAGAAGTCTGGCTGTATATAAAATTAAATGTTTTAAAATAATACAGCCAGGTCTCATTATAGGCACTCTTGATATAGTCACAGCCTTGATATAATCACACTATTTATTAACTCAAGCTATTATAAAATATATATAATTTGTCCTTTATATAGTTACAGCTTATTATATCGCCAAATTCTTGTTTCCCAAGAAGCTGGTGATTATATCAAGGTTTAATATATATATATATATATATATAAGTTTAAGTGAAGGAGTTATTTTCAGTTTGGTATAATTTTACTTTAAAATCAGAAGAATTACTTCAAAAAACCCATCTTCATATCTCTCTGACTAACATCTTTAATTCATTGCAGAAATTTCCTATACTGTTCTAATTTACGTATATATGACTTCCGTAATGTACGTACTGTACGTATACATGGGTGCCTAAATTGCCCATATTAATAAACAAGTAATTACGGCATTTAGGCAGCCGAAATTAGTCTTATATAGTGCCGAAATTAATTTTCATATTTGCCGAAATTATTGCCGAAATTTTTTGAACTCTTTTCATCAAAATACACCATACAATATAGTTATTTCGAAGGGTTTCATATAAAAAATTTGGCAATGCCGAAATGTTTGCCGAAAATGCGATTTTTCAAAAATAATTTAGACACCCATGTATAACTGTACGTACGTACGTACGTCTAAAATATACTGTTATACTTAATTTGGTTAACTGTGCTCATGTGTGCAAACTTTCATTGGTAAAAACGTAATACAAATTTTTATTGGTTAATGAACTTAAAATCGTTATCGTTATTGTGCCCTGTGCTTTTGCACATGAATAACCTTATAGTTGCGTATCATTAAAAGAAAATTTCATAATTATAAAAATGCAGTAAGAATTTTTTTTTTTTATGGTAGAAAAATGTTATGATTTAAGCAATTGCTGATGCTGAATTTTTACAATTCTATTATTTATGCTATATAAAATAATTAAATGTTCAATAAATAGGATTTGTTTTTTTTAAAGTTAAAGTGAAGGTGTTATTTCCAATTTGATCTAATCTTTCGTTTCAAAATCAGAAGAGTTGCTTCAAATAATAATAATAATAATAATCCGTCTTCATATCTTTCTGACTAATTGCTTACTTTTCAGAAATTTCCTATACCGTTCTAATTTACGTGTGTTGACCTGCCCTAAATTACGTACAATGCCCATTATCTTCAACTAAAAAAATAAAAAATGTTGCTGCACTTTAATTCTAATCGTCGGTTATCCTGTGCTAATGTGGTGTGAACTTTCATTGGTAATAGTGTTATACAATTTTTTTTATTGGTTAGCAATCTTAAAATCTCATATATATTAAATAGATATATTAGATAAATACATAATCTCGAACACCTTACCTAACTGCTAACCAACAAATCATATTTAAATTTACATCATCTCTAAGCACTAGTAGACAAAATTTGAATAGCAGATCTTTAATTGTGATTGGCTAAATTATCATAATAACTACCTATCAAAGATCGATAATTGATATTTTATTTATTTTAATTCTACTGGATCTTTATAATTAAAGTAAAATCTTTCAACGATTTTAGATAGGTAGTTATTGAGATATCATCACTCTAAAGTTAAAAACTTAACTGTAGTCTTATAATCACCTAAAATTTTTTGAACTTTAGCGATGTAACTCAATAAAATACTTATATAAGTTCGATGAAAATTTTATTGCTAATTCTACGACTCAAAGAATTGAAATAAAAAAAAATTTCATCGATTTTAGATGGGTAGTTATCGAGTATCATCACTTAAAAGTCTGGAAAAACTTGATTAGTCTTCGATAATCACCTAAATTTTTTGGACTTTGAGCGATAATATCTCAACAACTACCTACCGTATTCCTCCGAAAATAAGAACCCCTTTTTGCACTTAATGTTGGCCAAGATAGTTATAATTCAGGCCAAATTTTTTATAATGCGGAGGAATATGGTATTTAAAATCGATGAAATTTATTTATTTTTTCATTCTATTGATTCATAGAATTAAAATTAAAAAATTTTCATGAAATCTTTAAAAGCGGTTATTGAGATATCATCGCTCAAGTTTAAAAAAATTTAGGCGATTATCAAAACAAACCACGGCCAAAGAGTTTTTTTTAAACCTAGAGCAATGATATATCTAAAATTGTTAAATTTTTTTACTTTAATTCTATAGATTCATAGAATTAAAATAAAAAATTTTTATTGGCTTAAATAAATATTTATCGCGCTAGAATACTTAGACAATTGTTACATGATCTGTAACATGCATATCAAAATTTTCAAATGTGGGTTTAAAGGTAAATCGAAATTGAAGGGAGTAGATTCTTATAATATATATTTTATTGAGGGTTGGGATCATCTTGGATTAGTTATGCAAAATTGCCTTCCTAGACATTTTTATTTAACTTACCCAAGGTAGGTTTAGACAGCTGTTTTGTGTATTTTCGCTTTTCTTTCTTGTTTTGCTTTGCCGACGATCGTCAAAATTCATATGGGCGGATCTATTACTGCAACTCACACTCTTATTGGTTAATTTATTTAATACACTATTAAATTTTGGGACTTCGTAAAAGTGACATAACTTTTTATATATTATAGTTTGAAACTTCATATTTTATAATTATATTCAACAAGACTTTAGTTTCCTGAATCCAAAAATCTCTCTTCGGGATCCTAAAATGGGCGCGACTTTTACTAGTAACGATGTCAATGTGTAGACCACGTAAAAACACATTGAACCTAGGTGCGCACAAAAAATGCGCGATATATCCTCAAATTTAGGCCGGAATTACTCATAATTTTACTAATGAAATCGTAGCCGCCCATTAAGTGAAAATTGTTCCTGGGTCAATTTTACCATAATGTGGGCTTATTTTTAAAAATTTTCTATTTTTGGGGGACGTCTAAAGCGGAGTAGATTCTTATAATATATATTTTATCGAATTAACTTTAGGGTTATGGTCATCTTGGATTATGGTTAGAGCAGGCTTTAGATAGTTATATATAATCAAAATTGCGTTCCCGACATTTTTACTTAGCTTACCCAAGGTAGGTTTAGACTGCTATTTTTTGTATTTTCAAGTTTTTCGCTTTTTTTTTCTTGTTTTGCTTTGTCGGCGATCATCAAAATTCTATAATTTGATTGGTCGTATATCATGTGATACTGCTCCGCTTTAGACGACCCTATTTTTGTAATGAAAAAATTAAAAAGTCAATTCCGGCCGGAAATTAGTAAAAAATTATGTAATGCGGGCCAAATTTTGAAGATCCACGGCGCTAGCCAATCAAAATCGAGGGTCTGCCGCGCATTTTTTGTGCGGCACCTAGGTTCAATTAAAAACACAGAACTACGTGTAGTATGTGGCAAAGATCTAAAAGAATGCAAGAATAGATTCTAGTTTCAACGATACCGAAGTAGTTTTTGTCAGACTCTACATATCTACTAGTGACTTAGATATTCACTTGATTGAATCAATCGTCCAGGTAACTTTTATTTATACACTTTAAAATATTTGTTTGAGAACATGTTTCACTATTAAATATACAAATTTTGACTATTTTTTACTTAACAAATTATTTAATACAGTACTTATACTGTTCTTGTATTAATCTTATTGCCAAGAAAGTAGACGTCAAATACATATAATATTGTTTCTAATAAAAACGATGACGGAAAATAGAATAGAATTACTGTTTAAAATATCGGGATATATAATAAATTAACGCTTCACTGATAATAAATAATTTGTTTGTTCGTATATTGAAAATCGTATGTGACAAAATCGGATTTTTATATATTGAGTGGAATTGATTGGTTAATTATTTTGTTTTGAATTTTGTGACATATCCCATATGTCTATAATTTGATTGGTAGTATATCACGTGATTCTGCTTCACCTAAATATAGACAATTATTACACAAATGTTGAGTAAATATCATATAAAATTAGCCAATCAAATCACAAATATTAAAAAAAAATAAAACGAAATTTAAAGAAATTTATATTTAAAAGTTCAAATCAATGCTGTACAATAAAGTAAATATAATATACCTTTATTAATTTAAAATTTTTTTTAAAACTAATTTGCAAAGTTTTAACCATCGTTATTTACAAATCTCTATAGTCTTTCATATATTCGGTCCAATATCTAATATAAAACCCAAGTATCTAATATAAAACCCTGGATCTCATATAACATCTTATTATGCGATTGAGAAAACCTTCAAGGCTTTGATTTACACATTATCTTAATTGTGCAATGTAAAAAAATACATATATTTGAATCGGTTGTGTAACGATCACAAATTCGAGGGAATCTTATCATATTTTATTCTAATCGAAAATTGATTACTAAATATTTACCTGGCTTTAGGCAATCCCTAATAATTCCGGTTGAAAGAGGTGATTACGTAACCGATTACATAACGCTAATCAAAAATCTGTTGTGACAAATTTGGTGCAGCTAAAGTTTGTGCTTGTGTATCGAGGCGTGGCATCACGTGATATAATTACGAGAGTGTCTCAGATTTCCCGGTATACAAAAAAGTTATTTGTATAAATCTGGTTAGTAAAGCTAGTTGTACGTGGGCAATTTAAAAAATTTGCACAGATATGTATACAAGAATGTTATTTTATTTTTTGTGTGCGTATTGCACAGCAATTACGCTAAATTTTGTGCAGATAACGTTCCGAGTTTTTTTAACACTGTACTGTACGTATGTGAATGATTAAAAGATTTCTAACATGTTATTCGTAAACATCACTTACTGTAAACTGTAAATCAACACAAAAACAGCCCACATGATATACTTAATAACAAAAGCGACTCAGTCTCTTTCGAAATAGGTTTAGATATTTGTCTTACACAAGGCTTTTTTTTTTCAAAATATTTTGATCCAAATCAGCCATATGAGAGGTCAGGCACTTCCTTAATAGCAAGCACTTAATTCAAAAAAGGTTTAGATGTTGTCTTACATGTTTTTTTTACAAAACAAATCAGTGTAAATCTGACTATATGAAGAGTCCGACATTTCCTTAATAACAAGTAGTAATGAAAGTGAACACCACACGGAATTCCGCGTCGCCATGATACGCGAGATTTTCGTAAGATTCAATCAACTGACTTGTATTGACATAATTGATCAGATAAGCGATGTGAATAATTTAATTGAAGTTAACATATGGCCCAAAACAATTATTCAGGATTATCTTAAAAGGGATAATTTTAAAAAGTGAATGATCTTAAAAAGTGAATAGTTTTAAAACGTGAATGTTCTTAAAAAGTGAATAATGATAGTAAAACTAACTTATTTTACAAAGGTTGAATAAAAATTTTTAAAGTCAGATTATTCATCTCTTTCCTGATATCATGCATGGATCACGGATCGCGCATCTTGCGCGGGATAATTGAAAAAACTGCAAATTGCCCATCACTAATAACAAGTGATTTTCAAGAAAGTTAAGATGTTTGTTTCACAAGTATTTTTTTTTTTTGAAAATATTTATTCAAATATGTTTATATGAAGAGTCAGGGTACTTGTGTTTAATAACAAATTGACTCGGAGATTTCTTGCAAGACTGATAAAGAATACTGTATATTTTTTTCTTTAATTCAAATTAACCTAAATGACACATATGAAGAGCCAAACATTTTTACAGGCATGAGTCGGGTACAAGCACAGAAGATCCTGAATGATAAGTGTGACTCGGAACATTTCTTTCAAGACAGATTAAGATATTTGTTTCACAAATATTTTCATACCATACCATTCGGATCACCGATTTTCCGTCAATGATGTATTGTCTCTAAGTAACGTTAATTATGTAATATAATGATAAAATGATAAGGGTTTTTTTTGAGCATATAGATAGCTAGATAGCTAGCTGTATTAGATTCTACTATAGTCGAAAGAAACTATGCGAAAATAGTTACACGTGTCGTAGTCAAAATTATTTTAGTTTATTTGAAACAATTTATGATATCATCCTTTATAATTTGACGCAAACCGAAATTTAAGTCAGCCAAATATTAGGTTTCAACATAAGAATAAGTCAAAATAATTTCAAACAAATGCATATGTAATTAAATTACTTTCAATTAACTTTATAAACAAAAGGTAAATTAGTTTGTATTGCAAAGAATCAAAAAAAAAAAGAAGTAAATGAATTTTTTTTAATTAATTAAAGAACATATCACTTAAAAAAAAAAATACGACGTTTTTCTTACAGGACATAAAAGGTAATTAATACAGCAACTAGACAAAGACTTTGAAGATATATGCTACTTTTCAAAAACAAACATTTTTCTTTGTTTATAAAATTTCGTGTTATGCACATGCGTTAATTTTTAAGGGGCAAAGCGTACAACACGTAACTTTCAAAAATTCTCGGAGATTTTCTAGTTTTTATAGTCAAATTAAATTGATTTTTTTAAAAAAAGTTTGTGATACATTTTTCTGATACTTTGGATGAAAAGTGTCAATATTTTCATTTACTTATTTACTTATTTACTTGTATAAATTTGTATAAATCGATCGAATCATTTGACAATTTGAATTGCATTAGATTTTGCAGGATTAAAAAAAATTTTTATTAAATTTAAATTTTAATTTAATAATTATTAAATAATTCTTTTAATATACTAAAATCAGTTATGAGAAAAATTCAATTCGAAAGTCTATTTTTTTTATACAGTATAAAATTTTTATATTTTTATTTAACGTTTTTTTGTCAATGTTTATCGTTATCGAAAGAATCTCCATTCTTTTCCATACATGCTATATGTGTACACATATGTTTATGTATTTTAGTCAAAACGTGGCAAATAACTGTCAATTGTCCGCCTTAATTTGCAAGCATCTTTTTTAAAATTGGCATCGTGTAACGTATAACATCTTTAGTCGATTATCTTCTATTATCATAATAAACATTAAAAAAAAAAAGGCGGGTCTGTGCTAGGAAAATCATATATGCATTTCATATGATCATACCTGATCTACTCATATTGCGTCATATTTAATCATAATTTAGACAAAGATACCGAGAAATTGGATTTAAGTAAATCAAGTTTACGTTATTACAGTTTGGTGTACAAAAATTGGTCTAGACAAGCCTTTACCTTTGTTTTTTTTCCAAAATGGTTAACAAGGGTTTCTTTTTACGTATCGGTATTCTAAACTATTTTTTTTACGTATCGGTATTCTAAACTATTACAGTATTAGTATGTATTTATTTTTGATGTACGTAAGTACGAGCCTTATTTTTTTTTCATTTATTTTAAAGAGTTAAAAAAAGTTTCAAGAATTGAATTAAATTCGAATTCTAATAAATTCTAATAAATTCTAATAAATTCTAATAAATTCTAATAAATTCTAATGAAATTGAGAATTTGAATAATTCAATTTGAATGATTCTAAATTTAATAGATGGTTAAAGAATTTTTTTTAAAAAAAATAAAAAAAGGTTTAAAACGTTATTTTTACTCTAAACTATTGTATACATTTTCACAGTTTTACGTATAAATAGGTCATGCAAAATAATTCGGCAAATTTGTAACATATGACAATATAATAAAAAAAATTCATCCAGTCAATTTAATTTTTTAAAATTTTGTGATACTATCAAATGAATTTATTACGCATGCACGCACGTACGTTCGTACGTACGTACCTACACATGTGCGTAATACTTGTTTCATATTATACACGTGAATTCCCAAATTGTTAATATTTGATCGTTGGTTTATTAACGTTAAATTTTTTTAATTTTTTTTGACGAATTCCAATAAAACTTTAATTCAACACATTTTAATAACAAATATGTCATAGTACTTATTTGTGTATATTTAATCAATATTTACAATGATGATACTCATATAGGGTAAAAAAAATTAAAAGAATTACATTAAGTGGATCAATATTCGAAGAATTTGTCTATGTATATTCGATTTTCCTTAACCCGTTAGAGATATAACCGTCAAAAAGTTATGATTACGAATCTTAATAATGTTTACTATTTTTATTAATGCGTGTGATCAAAATTTTTTAAAGAGAATTTTAACAATATTCATAGATTCGCATGAATAATTTAAATAAATTACAATAAAATTATTTTAATAGGGTCGGAAGTTTAAGAGTTGTACACATAAAAATTTAATTTTTTATATATAGATTATATATAGATTATATATAGATTATATATAGATGAAACATGATATTCTTGTCCGTCGTGTAAATGTACGCAAAATGATATTTTATGTTTTCTTGACATTATGTGTAAATATTCATTTGTTTGATTTTAGTTACATACAGTAATTCGTCAATTTACATCATCTATTGTCATCATTTTTTTTCAATGGTGTGTTACCTTTTGTCACTGTCATCACAAAATGTGATATTACCTTTATTAATTTCACTAATTTCACTAATTTCACAGAAAATTCTTATTACATAAATCAATTCATAGTTAACAGTGTAGTAGTAATACATTGACCTAAGTTCCGACATACTGGACCAGTTCACAGATAGCGTTAAAAAAAAATGAATGGATCTGGAGCAATAAACTTTAAATTGATTAAATTGATTAAATTGATTAGATTATTAAATTGATTAAAAATTAGTATCGAAAATGAGAAGCTACTTATGCATTAATTACGTGTAAAAGGTTTAAATTCTCAACTTCTTTTATGTTAAACAAAGAGCCCCTTCCTGTTTATCTTTTGTGACAAACGTTTAAAGCATCTTTCAATTAATAACTTTAAACTTCAATAAACAATTTATTTAACCATTTATACTGGAAAAACTTTGTTTATCTATATTTGGTTTATAAGAATTTATCAAAAAAAAAATATTATTATTTTTTGATTGTAACATTAAATGAATGAATTCCTTTTATTTTAGTAATTTGATCAAGTTTAATCTTTGATTTAAAAGTGATGATATTATAGTTATAGTTATAAATTTTATATAGTAAATTTTATATACAGTAAATTTTATACAGTAAATTTTATTCAGTAAATTTTATTCAGTAAATTTTATACAGTGAAACCTCTTTAAGCGCACCAAGTGTACGCCCTCTTTAAAACGTACTCTCAATTCTGACCAAAATATTATTCTCTAAGTCGCACGCTCTTAGGACTAGCGCTTGTTTCAAATCAGCCGGCTTGCTGCAGCTTATTTGCTACAATCTAATATTTATAATGGGTGTGGGAAATAAACCGTAGCAAGCCGACTGATTTGAAACACTAGCGCTAGTCCTAAGAGCGTGCGCTTAAAGAAGGTAGTAAAAAGTTGAATCAAACACTAGTAATAAAAAAAAGTTGAATCAAACACTACAATATAATAAAAAAAAATTTTGCTTTTTTTTTTTAGTAAACAAAGTTTAATAGCTTAATACAGTAGCTTGTTTCGTTTTAATTCAATCCCATAAATAGAAAATGTCAATGATATATCCTTCATTTTTTTTTTTTCATAAATCACAACGTTAAATATTTAGAAGATTTAATTTATTTGTGTAACATGATCGAATACCCTGTAAATCTTTTTTTTTTTTATGTAAATCAGGAAATAAGGAAAAAAAACTGAATCTAACGTAAATAGTATATTAATTCTAACGAATATTGTATGTATGAAAAAGGCTATTTTCCGGTAAAATTGATGCGCGTAAAGTCCTTTTAATTCCGATTAATATAGTTTATTCAAATAATAATAATTTAGAAACAGGTACACTGAACAAATTGTTTGATACTGTATTATCACATAACACATGTACGTATTGTAATATATACTTAATATATACGGTAATATGCCTTTTAATATATATCTTAAATTATTAACAAGTTTTCTCTTTAAAAACTTCCTATAAGAGTACTCGTATATAACGTTTATTATAAAGTAACTTCTCTTTATAGACTTGACTTCTCTTTATAGCTCTCTCTATAGTACGCAGCTTCTCTCTACGTTTACATAAGTTGAAATGTTGTTGACGTAAGCAAAATATTTACATAAATATTTTAAAAACATAGATCTATTTATAGTGATAAAGTTTTTATTACAGTATATCTCTAATAACCACGTTTACAATACTTCTATAAAGTATTAACACTTTTTTTGTTATTATTAATCACGTAATCGAAATCCAAAAAAAGTTAAACCATATTTATCAAAATAATTTACCATCTATATGATAATTAATTAAAAAAAGTTAATTAAATAAAATTCTCCAATAAAAAAAAAAGTTTTTTTTAATCATAATTTAACCGTTTAAAAAAAAACTGAAAAAAATCAAATTCCAAAAAAATCAAATAAGAATTACGTAATCACATGTATTAATCAGGGTTAAGATTTTTTTTTTTTCTTTCCCACCCCGCATTTAGATAGCATATATATATTCATTGATCCTACTACGTACTGTATATTCGATATCGATATGTTAATTCATTAATAGAATTACTACGCATACATCCTTTATCTGTTTGCTATTGTTTAATGACAACAGGTTTGAGTATGTATTGTACGTACATATGTACTGTACGTAAGCAGATTTTATTTCTTTGGTTCATACACTATCTTTAATCTTTCTTGATAATCAAATTTTTTTTTAAAAAAAAACTTCAATAAAAAAATCTAAAAGTGAAGGTGCACGGAAGGTGCACGTTATTTTTTATTCAACATAGGGTGTGATGTAATTTTTTGTATACGCATACAGTATTAGAAAAATAAATTTTTGCTATAACAAAAAAAAAGTTTACAATATTTTTACGTGTAAAAATTATCACGATTAATTTTTTGTATTAAAGAAAAAAAAAAAAAAAAATAGTAGTTGTCTAAAATGATTTTCGAAATTTAAAGGAAAGAAAACAGAGGACGAAAAAATGAGAAGAAGAAAAAAAAAAAATTCAAATGATAAAATCGAAAAAAAAATGCCTGTGTATGGGAGCTTAGATCTATTATTAAAATTTAGGTTAAACGTATGTTTATTTTTTTTATAATGTTCTTGTCTTTAGTATTGTGAATTAAGTTGTATTGAAAAAAGCTTAGAGTGAGGTAAAGTAAAATGTTGTAAAGCAATAAATTGCATGAAAAAAAAAAGAAAAGTAATCCGTGCCGAGAAAAAAAAAAACCTTCCCCCCAAAAAAAAAATATATTTACAAGAATAAAAGAGAAAAAGACTTTATGATTCGATTTGTTTGTGTTTTTTTAAAGTTTCGAAGTTTCGAAATTTCGAAAATTTCGAAAATTTCAAAAATTTCAAAAGTTTCAAAAGTTTCAGAAGTTTCAGAAGTTTTAAAAATTTCAAAAGCTTCAAAAAATTTTAAAGGTTACAAAAATTTCAAAGAAAGAAAGAAAGAAAAAAAAAAAAGAAAGACGAACGAAAAAAAAAAAAAAAAAAAAACTTAGTTGTGATTCTTATAATTGTTGGGGTATGAAAAAATGTTTTTTTTTTGTTTTGAACAAAACATATACAAAAAGAAATTTTTTTTTTTTATCAACTCATACTAGCGAAACTACTTCTCCTAGAAAAATGAATATTTTGAAAATGATGTTGAGACGAACAAGGTTCGTCAAAATAAGCGTCCATATCATCAACATCAGGAGTTGAATTAGCTGTAACTGTATTACTACTACTAAATAATTCTTCTAATAAAGCACCAGTACCACCATTATTATTATTTCCATTTCCATTATTTCCACCACCATTTCCACCACCACCACCATTATTTCCATTAGAAAAATTTTCTACAGAATTAGTATCAAAACCTTGAACAAAATATTGAAATTTATCTACTGGTTGAGGATCTAAAAAAGTATCTAAATTATGAGTTGATGTATTAAAGAAAGATTTTGTTGTATTGGTTTCTATATTACCAAAATGTTGCATATGTACATATGTATTATTTGGTGTACCAGATAAAATTGGATCAATAGTCATAAAATTTTCGGAAGTTGGTAACAAATATTGAGGAGTTAATTCATAATGAACCATTTCTGGAGTTGGAGGAAGTTGTTGAGAATATATTAATTGATTATGTGTATTATGAGAATTATGTATTCTTTGATTCATGGATGGATTATTAATGCTTTGAGTAGTAATAATTGGAGGAGCAGTAATTGGAGAAGATGGAGTATGAACGGTAGAAGATTGATTTGATGAACGTTCAGAAAGTGGAGGTGAAGGAAAAGATGAAGAAGGTGAGTTTGGAGTCACCGGATAAAGAAATGATGGAGGAGAAGATTTACTTTCGGCAAAAGCAGATTCAGCTATTGCGGTAATCATTGCTTCATCAGCCATTGAAACATGTTTATCGGTTGGAGGAATTGATGAGAAAGTTGTTGTGGTAGAAGATGAAGAAGTAGAAGTAGTAGTAGTAGAAGAAGAATTACAGTCGCGACCTTTTGTTAATTTACGTGGCTTCTTGGTACCAGATTTCTTTGGTTGATACACATAATCAGGATGATCTTGCATATGTTTAAGTTTCATTCTATCAGCAAGTTTTTCCCATTGAAATCTTATTTCTTCAGTTTCTTTCCACCACATTTTAGAAATAACTTTGGATACTTCAGCGTTAGTTAAATTTTTATTTTGAGCAACTACATCAGGTTGCTTATTTTTTCTATATAAAATGAAAGCATTTGGTGGTCTAGGAGTTCTTTTTGGTTTACGAGCTCTTGGTTTTCTAGTTTTTGTAGGTTTTATGGATCGAGTGACAGGAATAACAGATGATTGTTGAACAGATGATTGAATATTTTGAATATTTTGAATATTTTGAATATTTTGAATATTTTGAATATTTGATGATGAGTTTATATCAGCAGGAGACTCAGATGAATTGGAAACATCAAGAGCAGATGGTTCAATTATGTTATGAACATGATTAAGAGGTTCTACGGTACGTTTAAACATAGAACCGTTATCATAGTAAGCGAAATGATGAGGATTATCAATTTCATTGATATTAATATTTTCGTTAATAGAAATCGCGTCTTGCCCATATTCAGGAACGTCAAACATTAAGAGATGACAATGTTTTTTCCTGGCCTCTTCATCCATTATGTAGTTATGTAGTAATAGGGATAAATTTTTTCTAAAAAAAAAAAAAAAAGAAAAAAAAAACGAATTGTATGTATGTAGTGAATAATAATTAAACAAGAATTTGCTTTTTTTTTTCTTTTAAGAAAAAAAAAAAAATGGACGGTTTATTATTATTATTATTACTATTATTTAAGAAGAAAGCAAAAACTTTAAGAGAAAAAAAAAAACCGATCAATTGTTGAGGGTGTGTATCAAGCGGGCGTCTTTTTATAATTAGTTTCAATTTACGATTGATTGTAATAAAAATACTCAAACTTTTTTTTATGTATTTAAATTATTATTATAAGTTATATATAAAGTTATTATAAATTATAAAAGCTACAATATATACTTTAATACTTTATTTTACAGTATATATTAATACGTAATATATATTATTTTTTTTTTTAAAGTAAATAGTAGATTCACGTTTACATGTTATGCATGCCAGTGCATCAAAAGCGTGATATATTGGTGATTTTAGAGAGGTATATATATCACACGAGTTATCAAGTTATCAAGTTATCTGTTATCACCCGAAAGGCATTATGTTTTTAAACCGCTTGACATATATATATATATATATATATATATATATATATTAAAAAAAAAAAAAAAACTTTTTTTGTTTAATTCTTTATTGTCTAACGTGTGACATTTTGTCCAAGACCTTTTTACTCCTTCCAAATTCGAAGGAAAAAAAAAAAAAAAGTGAACCATACTAAAGGATTATCGATCAATGATGAAAATGTAGTGATTAATAATTCTTTTCAATCCATTTGAATGAACTATTTAATTTATGATTTCAAAATTGGCTAGAAAGAAATATATATACTATATATATATACTGTATATTTTTATAATATAGATATATATATATATTATATATATATTGATTCTGTTATTCTCAGATTTTATTGAAGTTGGCCGGATGTATTATTAAAATTTAAATAATGAAGAAGGGTAATTAGAATTCTAGGTAAAGTAAAAGAACAAATCAACTATATGAATTTTAAATTCCATTTATGAGTATAAAATTAATTATTATGAAACATTATTGAATTTGGGAAGCAACTTTGAAACAGTAAACTAATTAAGTAATATGTAATGTACACGCACGAGTTTTTAACATTAATGAGTAATAAGATACGTAATGAATTTGTGTTTTGTCGAAGATAATTAAAAAAAAAAAAAAACTCTTTTTTCTCTTTCTCTTTTTTTTAAAAAAAACTTCAAAAAAAAATATATCGTTCAATAATTTAATAATTTAGTAATTTAGTAATTTAATAATTTAATAATAATTTCTAAAAATTTCTAAAAAAAAATGATTCACCTATTAATTAATCCAAGTTACTTTGTTATTTTTATAATAAAAATGACCTCGAGATCTATTTTCAATATTCACATTTGTCGTCGACTCATTATAGGCTCGACTCTAAACTTTTTGATAAACACATATTCAAAGCCAAAAGAGGTAAAGTTAGGGATACTTTCACAAGATGTTATTTACTAAAATTAAGCTACGCTGTTTTAGGATGACAAATTAATCATATTTTTAAAGTTACATCTCTGAGAGAAAATAATTAAGGAGGAAGTCCTTCGAATTTTCCTTGCAAAAAAAAAATGTATCTTTATTTAATATACGTTGATTTACAAATGATTTAAGTAAAAAGTTTTTTATCTAATTTATTTCACATTTCACATATTTCACATGAAAAAACAAAAGGCCGAAATTTAACATTTACTGTAATTATTATAAAATAACTAGAGTCTCTCTTTCCAAGTTTAATGCTCTGGGCGTTCCTGCACCTCTTACAAATATAATTCTTGAGTTACTTTTGATTTACTCTTGATTTACTTTGATTTACTCTCGATTTACTCTTGGTTTATTTTTGAATTAGTTATGATTATGAGAACATTCTTTATTTATGCGAAGAATCGAATTCATACAATGCTTGAGAAAAATGGAAAAAAATGTAGGTTAAGCACTTTCAATAATTTCAATAGTTTCAATAGTTTCAATAATTTCAATAATTTCAATAATTTTAATAATTTCAATAATATGAAAATGTACGAAAGAAAGTTTCTTTTTTTTTTTTTTTTTTTTTTTTTTTTGAGTGAAAATGCCCTCCTTACATAAGTTTAAGAGAGAACTCCTTACATTTCAAAGTTGTTTACTATCTAAAATATCTAAGGTATCTAAAGTATCTACGGTATCTAAGGTATCTAAAGCGTGATTTTTTTCTGACCACGTTACATTCTAACTTTTTTAATATCAATTGTTACTGTAGATGTATCCATTATTAAACTTTTTATGAGTAATTTTACATATTTTCATGTTCAATGTAATTTAATGTTTAAGAAAAACTTTTTCCGTTCATGGATACATTCTACATTTTACAAAGGACATCTATGAGAAGAAAAAAATTCCAAAAAATCCATTATTATAATGAACTATATAATGAACTATAATGGATTTTTTTAATCTGTTCATGCTGTAAAAAAATGAGAAAAAAAAAAAAAAACTTTATTACTAAAAAAAATTCATTCAAAGCTTTATTTATCAGACAATGTTTGAGTCGATCCATTAAGATTTATTCTAATTTAACCAAGAACTTGAATAATTAACGAAGACCCCCTTGCTTATAGTTGAGATGACTTTTTATTGGAGTAAGTGATTTTGTGTTGTGTTCATTCATACTTTATGATTATGTAGACGGGATACAGGGTACGGGAATACTCAGGATACACGATATTCGGGATATACTACAGTACTACTATCTGTCATAATACGTACGTATGTATGTACTATACCAGATACTGTATATCACACGATTATAGACTTTAAGTGATAAGATTTATGATAAAATGTATTATAAACGAACTTTAAGAAATCTATTAAAGAGAATACAATAGTTATGGAAGGTCTTTTTTTAAATAAAAAAGTTATTTCTTAATACAATTCTTAATATTATTTTTAATACTATTTTTAATACTATAATATAAACAATTCAATTTCGAGATACATACGTATCAATATAATCGCATTGGTATCATATTATCATGTGCTAAGTATTTTTTTGATGAGCCAAATATAATAATACATTAGTCACAAGACTAAAAAAAAACAAAGGATTGACATACGCCTAGCACTAGAAGTGAAGTCTTTCTTGATTCATTAAATACCCTTACATTTCTTACATATCTTACATATCTTACATATTTTACATATTTAAAAATTTTAATGTTTAGCATGAATGAAAAAAACAAAGTCAATAAGTAGAATGTATTACGTGTTTGTTGTTTGAATACGTATCTTCGATTTTCTTTATCTGTTATGTATAATCAAATTAACAAGGATCTCTCTAAGGAGGTACGATTATCGATTATCGACTTTTCGTAATGAATATAGAAAAAAAAAATATAGGGAACAAAATAGAGAATACAGAGAACACAGAGATCTGGGAACAGTACGTACAATACATACGTACATACATACATGAAAAAAATGGTACATGAAAAAACGATACATGAAAATGATTTTCCAATAACGATAATAAGAAATAGTTTCCAACGAATGACATATGGAAAATTAATAATATTCAGATACCTGGTCTCCGTTCTTACGGCAAGGAAAAAAAAATTGTCTTCATTTATCTTCATTTATCTTAATTTGTCTTCATTTATCTTCATTTATCTTTATTGATAGCATATCCCTTAGAAATCCTTGGAAATTTGAAAAAATTAATTTTTTTTAAAGGAATATAGTATAAACAAATATAAAGAAAATAAAGTGTGGCATTTGTTGACTTCTTTTTGCAAAAAAAATTAACGAGATCTCGTAGATCCTGAGATTTGAATGATTTGTGAATGTTATGTGTTATGTGAATGATGTGAGGCATACTCATACTCATACTCATACTCATACTCCAGTATTTGATAAAATATAAATATTTTCTTTGTTAGACTTATTTAGTTCGATAAAATAAAAGTGTTCTAAGCTTTAAATATATGTATGCGATTATTTTCATTGTACTAGTGGTCGGCGATATTATTAGAAAGAAGGTTGATCATTTGCTCGTCATAAGTGTCGTTTGAACTATACAATCGCCTTTTTTCACCTTTTACAATTTTCATTGAACATTTTTAATGCATAGTAAACTTACAAATCGTAATTAAATCTATTTGTAAATCGATCTAAAAAATCCGATATAAATATATATATATCGATATATATAGACTGTATATATATGTATAATATGTATAAATGTTTATATCTAATATAAATATATATATAAACATTATATACATCGATATATATCGACATATATATATGTATATATATATTTACCATCAACAATGTTCATTGTCTCGTCGTTATAGAATTTTTAAAACGTCATCTTTCATCACTAACGATATCAGAGATTAAATTAGTTCTTATGTGTGTTAATGAATTAGGATTAACGTCAATGTTAATGAAGCCGTTAATTGATGCCCTGCGTTGTTTTGTCAAACATTAAAAAAAAAATTCATTGCTGCGGAAAAAATGTATTTTGATGATTAATCCTATTATTACATTATCATAATTGGTTCAAAAAAAATTTAGCCACTTTCATACACGGGAACGTATCATCTATCTATTTTGATCATGTACGTACGATCGTGCCTTGGCTCATATCCAATTAAATTTATCAAGCATCGATAAAAAAGTTATACATACAGATTTTTATATAAAAGAAATTTTGCCGCCGATAACTTTGATGATTTTTGATTTTGATGAACCAATCTTTTCTTCCATTTCATTGTAACTTTGTAACTAAATGAAAAAATTCCGCCAGTACATTTAAAAAAAAGTTTTGAGTTTTACCCTTTAAATCTCTCAATCTTTGTATACTCACTTCAATAAAATATCATAATATGAATGTATACACTATGAATATCATTATGGATGCCATTATGGATGTCATTATAGATGTCATTATGGATGTAATACATGATTAAAGTACATTATTAAAATAATGAAAAATAAAATGAATCCAAAATAATATTTTGATGGCTTGTGCGAGCTCGTCCACTTTTTTAAAAAACCTTCCGAATTTAGTAAATCCGTACCAAAATTTTTTTTTTCTTTATGAAAGAATAAAAAAACTCCTACACCTTTGTTTTCTACATCTTTTTTATGCAAAAGATTATTTTTTCACATATAATGCCAAGCATGAAACACGGTCAGAATTGTTGACCTTAATTGAATAAATCTGGTCCATTTGAAAAAAACTTACTTTTCTTGTATATCTATTGATTTATTTTAAATAATTAGAGGATTTGGGTACGCGCGAACGGGGAGTTCCCATTTATATTATTGGTGAACGCCATAAGAAATTATCACGCGTTAAAAATAGTTTTCTTTAAATTCATTTAATTAATCCGAATATAAAATGAATATCTTTCATTTTAATGCACCTGTCATTATATTATATTGAGTTAAAAAAATTCTTTTAATCATTCGTAATCATTCGTAATTATTCGTAATCATTCGTTATTATTCGTAACCATTCGTTATTATTCGTTATTATTCGTTATTATTCGTTATTATTCGTTATTACTCGTTATTATTTGTTATTGTCGTTTTTATGCACGCGTCATAATGTCTAGCTCATGATTCATCCAACCTCCTTAACAAGGTTAAATCGCTTTATTAAATAGAGAAAGTCTCAAGCTATAGTCGTCAGGTATGCTTAATTAATTTTAGGATTGAGATTGGAATACGTACGTACGTACGTGACAAAATAAGATAATGCTGCAATGGTCAATGGTTATACAATATATCATTATGAAAAATTGTATTATTATACAGTAAATATTATTATAACTTAATCAATCCTTTATCGTATTCCGAGATCACTATGCTTAAATAATCAAGAATATGGTTTAAATCTGATCTCTCTTTACTGTATTCTGTATAACTTAACTTATATATCATATATTTTTTTTTTTAGTATTTGAATCCAAATTTAGTTATTACGATGATTTTTAAAAATTCCTTCCTTTTGTAGAATGTAAAAAACGTTCGTTCGTTCGTTCTGTTATGACACGTGGCAAAATTTATTTATCCATTTTTAAAGTCATATTCAAGCATTCAATTTGTACCTTCTTTTTTTTTTCTTTATTTTTTTACTTCTTTAGGATTATACCAAAGAATTTAAGTAATTATTTAGATTACTGATATTACTGATTCATTCCGTTCTACAATTTTAATCTAAATACTGAAAATACTCGCGATTAAGCTACAACACATTGTTACACAATCTTATAATGTATGTATGCAGTACGACTACGTATGTACATACGTACAATGTTACTATTACATCGACTTAATGTTGGTCAAAATTAAACTTAAACAGGCCTGCTTTAGCATTCTATATACAGTACGTGTGTACGTACGTACGTAAGCTACATTTGTTTCAAGTAAGTTTTACAACCTTATGTACAGCATTTAACGCTGTGTAATTATATATATTAAACTCGGAGCTATATACTGTACGTACGTACGTACAGTACGTACAGTACCATTATTTTGAAAGAATGTCGTTAACAAAAATTTTAATAATTACTACAGTATATAGTTATATATTTATTTTATTTTTGTTAATAGTTATCTTACGAATTTTCCTTATTACAATGTTTCCTTGAATACGTACTCAGAACTTGTGACGTGCATCGGAATAATATCACATTAATAACAACCAACAAACTAACACACTAAATACTACTCTAAATCCTAATAATGAAAGAGGTGTGGCTGAGCAATTTGGGTTACGAAATTTAAAGCTCTCTATTACGTCACTATTCTTTAAATAAAATTTAAGGTCACAGTGTTTATCAATTTATACTGTAACACTAATAATTTATTAAAACTATTAATAATTTAAAAAAATATTTATCGGAATTATTTTAAGACTGAAACGATTGATTTATTCAGGCCTCGTTTATTATAACATAGTAATGGGATAACAAAAAATAATACGAATATTAAATATAATAAAGATATCGGAAATATAAAAAAATTCTAATATATACAGTATATATTCATTTTTTAATGATTTTTTAAATATCTCGATTTTAAGGATTATAATGATTATAATGACTACGTATAATGATTCACTCGGAGTGCAAATTTTCCCTTTTACATCGAACTGTACCTACAATACCAGATACGTAATTACTTACGTACCTTCCTGAAATAAATTTTAAATACGCCCAGTAAGATCGCAAGGGATAGTAGCTCGGTTATTTGACGATAAAGATAGTAAAAAAAAAAAATAACCGAGCCTCCGTTGTGTACAATACCTAAATTAATTAAATATCGATATGTAATTTTTTATTATTGTTATTATTATTTATATCATCATACCTATAATACTGATGTAACTAACCCATCGCTTAATAATAAATAATAATAATAATAATAATAATAATAATTTCAATGGATTCAATAAAAGTTATTACCACAGTATTACCACTATGAAACTTCGGCATTAGAAATCCCGAGATTTATATCACGGAATTACATTTCTACATTTACTAATGTACTTAAACTGTTTTTACATACAGCCGGTACGCACCGCACGTACGTACACAATTAATGTTAAATGAATCTTAACTGTTAATGACAACAATGAAGGTGATCACCGATTTTATTGCCAGGAGAAATATTATCTCTGACAAGTCTGACTCTATGAAATATATAACATGTAATGTAACTATTAAAAAATTACGTAATGGTGTTACATTTTACTTTGTGCTATTCTACTAACAATATTAATCATTATATATATTCTTTTAATAATTTTTATATCTGTAATTTTTGTTTAAAAAAATAACAGATATTATAGATAGGAATTATGTATAAAGATTTAAATTTTAATTAGTATAAGATTTTTGAGGGGTTTGACCATTTTTGCTTAGTAAGTTTTTTGAGATATAGATAGCATCTATAGTGTTCAACACCAATGGTGCATTTTAGTAAACCCGAAAAATAATTGCTATTTTATCAATAATATTCAATATTATAGTTCTTTTAGCATCTTTATTTCTATCGATTTTTGATAATAAATAAATGGTTAATGTTTAGCTTTTTTCAGTTTATTTACTATTACAACTTGTAATGATTATATAAACAAAACTTTAAAATGTTATTTATAGTAAAGTTAGAACCTGAACACATTTTTTACAATTCGGTTATAAATATGACTAAAAAAAATGTATCCGGAATAATCCATTTGAATTCGGATATAAATATATCCGGATTAAATCCGGATAATCTAGGTATAATTTACAATCCATATTTTTTAAATAAAAGTTTGATTTGCTTTTCATGTACACTGTAGATTTATGGTTTAAATAATACATAATAGTTTTTTCCGGCATTCAAGCAAACCAGAGCTATTTTATATTCAAATTATATATATATAAATTATATTATATTATTTACTATAGATAAATTTACCTATAAAATTAAGAATTAATATAAGATTTTGTAATTAAAAATTCGAATAAAGTTATTATATATATTATTTAATTATATAAATTATATTTTATTAACTAGCATAGCAGGCTTTTTTTTGTTATTAATTAATTTGTTATAAAAATCTTTATTAAATTTTAATATAACAATTTTAAAAGTTTATATATTTATATTTGTAAAAAATATTAATATAATAAAATTACTAACAAACTTATTCTAATGAAAAAAAAACACATATTGTAATTTAAAAAATTATAATATTATTATTTGTAATTATAAGTAGTATAGCATTTAATTATAATCAATTAATTAACTATACCAAGTTTAAACTAGTATTATAATTTAGTAGTTATACTAGTATTTTATTAAAGAAAATTATATTTATAATACTATATTATAATTACACCTAGTCACAAAATCTATAAATATGTAATAATAAATAATACAAATTTAAAAACTAGATTTA